>QFEL01000453.1:0-41276 GCA_003316195.1 Neoboletus brunneissimus | reverse complement strand
TGTAGTACCCCTGCTTGGACACCATACACACCCCCTTCCCTTCACCCTATACTTACCATTCCTGACTCAGTCTGTGTGCAGTAGGGTACACTACTTAAACAGCTAGCTAGCGCTCTTGTACCCTAGCTTAGCTTCCTGAATCTACACCTTGAAGCTCACCCCTGTGCGATCCCACTTCGCCTGTCACTGGACTGGCTTAGTCCCTTGTATTCCTTGTACTCGACAATAAGGCCTTTGACCTGAGTTGACTGAGACCTCGGACCTTCGATCCTCGTCTCCATCTGCATCTCTGCCCTTCGGCACCTTTCATACCTTGTCCTTGCCCTTACCCTTGCTCCCGCCCCTCTAGCTAGAGCTTCTACCTTTCGGGTTTATGGTCACCCACCTCTAGGACGAACCATAACAGCAGGACTAGTACATATATGGAACTAAGTACAGAGGAAAGTCTGAAGGTCGGAGTTGGAGTCCTGGGCAAGAATGCACTGAAGAACGAATGGAGATGGTCAGAGGGAGGTTGGAGGGACAGTATATGACAGTCTTGGGCTCTGAAGAGGGTGTTTTTGATGATTCGCCAATCATATCCTTCCATCAGGATATCCTATTGATGTTTTTAACCTGCTTTACAGAATCCCTTTTATCACCATAGATATTACCAGGTTTGGTAGGTGGGTGATGAAGTCACTCTGATTTTCTAGGTAATGCAGGGGGTGCTGCAAGTGGACAAGGTGCCCTTGGAGGAGTCTGGGGTGCCTGAGGAGGTGGTACAGCAGGTGCTGGCTCTTCCTTATCATCTGCAGGGAGCTCTGGACTTGGAGCTTTGCGATCAAGAGCTCTTTCACAGGCACAAGGTGCTCCAGTGTCTGAGTCATTGGAGTAATCCTCCAGTTCTGAGTGCCTATCTGTATCATGGTGAGGCGGAGGATTGCGAGGGGCGCGACTAATGGGCCTGTGGCAGCAAGGAAATAGGTGCTCATCGAATATGGCATGAGTGCTCACAAATGTTACAAATACAACCCACGTGACTGGTCACGAGACACTCCTTCCCACAGTCACGGAGACGGATGAGTGGGCTGACATTCTGATGACTCTAGGAGACGAGGCAGTGTGGAACACTGCCTTCTCGGAAGCTTTTGGCGAGGACCCTGTAGTGAGGATGTAAGCATGGACCCTTTTCCCCTTTACTTCTTCCGCGACTCCTCGGTCGCTATTCCATTACTTATTGATCCCGGTTGACTCTCGTCTTATTGGCCACAGACTCTATTCTTCTCGGCAGCATTCTCTTGCATGCTGTCTCGTAGTTCCTCCTCTGACTTACTACCACCAAGCGGGCCTTGAACTATCACTATAAATAGCACGTAGTTTCCTTGTGTACGGTAACTTTGATCTACACATCACTTCGTGTCTACAAGTTCCGAGATCGCATCTCCCCGAACTCGCCTCGCTTCGCTCAGCTCACCCCCTATCCCTTTGCTAGGAAGTAACGCCCCGTTTTGCTTAATCACCTCAGAGACCTAGCTCCAGGCTCACGGAAAGTCCACTCGGGACTTAGCGGACACGAGTCGTGTCACCTGTTACGCTCAAACGTAACAACAAACAAGGCATTGTTCAGGTGCATAAACAGCCAGTTGGAGCCTGATCCATTAGCTACTCCTAAGTAGATCATTGGCTGTGATTAGGCTGCAGCTTGCCTGTATGAATCTCATTGGAAAGATGCATGTAGGCACCACATTCAAATATCCCAAGGTGCGAGATGGATGGCTGTTCCCCTGAGACAAGCTCAAAAGGGGTCTTCCAGTTCATACAAGCCAGAGGCATATAATTGTACACATGGACTGCATGATCAACAGTAAACTCCCAATAGGAATCAGGGAGGCAAGTGTGAAGTTGCATCATCTGAGCCTTATCCATTATGGTGCAAATAAATCACTCAGCTCTGCCATTTTGTTGGTGCACATGAGGTGTGGACTGGAGAACTTTAATGCCATGATTGGCCATATATTCTTTAAAAGCTTTAGAGGTGAATTCCCTACCAGCATCTGAGCAAAAGCCCTTGATTGTGGTGTTATACTGGGTTTTCACCATGGTCATAAACTGTTTTAAGGCGCGTAACGCCTGATCCTTAGTTTTGATACATTGGATCCACCCATGTGAAGTATAGTCATCATAAACGATGATCATGTACTTGTACTTATGGTATGATTCAATCTCAAATGACTTGAGATCTGAGTGAATCAACTCAAGGGGCATGCTTGTGCATTGCTCACTATGAGAAAATGACTGATTGGGTTGTTTGTCAAGTTTGCAACCAGGACAAATAGGTGCTTTCAATGGAATTAGGATTTCCAGAAAGTTTTTAACATGCTTCCTTGCAGCTTTGATAACATCGCATGAGGGGTGACTGAGTTGTCAGTGAATGAGCTCAAAGTCAAATGTATTGATGGTTTCTGCATTTTGGTGTTGCTGATGCAGAACAGCAGGAGCATGTATCCAATACATAGTATCAGTTCCATGAGAATGGAATAACAGAACCACTCTACATTGCTTACAGTAATAGAAATCGATATGCCTAGGCAAATTTCGCACACTGAGCTCAGGATCATGCAAGAGCATACCCATAGAGATAAGGTTGATCTTACAATCTGGCATATAGATAACCAGCAATAGTTGCATGATGGTATCTTCCCAGTTGATCAGAACAGAGCCTATTCCTAAGATAGGAGCTACACTGTTTGCAACATTGGAGTATTGTGGCTTGTCAGAGAGTTTGTACTTGATGAAGTCCTCAAGATGTGAAAAAAAGTGTGATGAAGCACCTGAATCTAAAAGCCATAAATCACAATAGTGGTCCCTAACAACTTTTTTGCCTTTGCCAGTGTGCTTAGTATACTTGTCACACATAGTATATGGTTCAGGCAATATAATAGATGTATTGTCATTACTATCTACTATAGGGAGCAAGCTACATGAAACTAATGAATGCATGTGCTATGGGGCAAACATTCGTGAGTCAGCTGTATTGGAGACAGTGGGCGAAAAGTTGCACCGGGGATTCTTTTCCTCCAATTCAACTGGCGGTTTGTCATAGAACTGCACCAGGAACTGATCTTCCTCATGATTGGACCACCCAAGGGAGACTTTGTCAGCATCAGCCAACATGTCATTGACCTTGGTGATGGTGGCAGACATTTTGATGTCCACGGAAGTAGAAAGCTCCTCTATCCTAGAGAAGAGCGGGCGTACGGGGGCGAATGAGGTTTTGTGCACCTCAAGGCAGCGGTTGGTGATCTTATCCATGTTGTGGATGGTCTGAATCGTTGGCATTTCGCTGATGCAGTGAAGGAGGGAGATAGTGTTCTGCACATGTGGGAACGCAGAAGGACCGTAGTGAGTGAAGGCAGGGCAATGAGAGAGGACACAAGGGTCGATGGTGGAAAAGGTGAGCATTGGCATCAGCAAGGAAGGGCTGGAATTAAAAAACATGAAGGAGGGGGCAGTGAAGGCAAATGAGGCAGTTGCCTCAGGCACATTGGTGTGCACACCTTGCTTCACCTTCTTCTGCTTCTCCTCCCCTTGTTTCGAGCAGTTGCCACACTTGTGTCATGGCTTGTTCTCCCCCTGGCTGGACTGGCCTAACGCCTGTTCCTGGCCCTGCTGCTGCTGGAACTTGGGATCTCCTCCTTTCCACTTAATGGCAGAGTTCTTGTTGGCCTGTTGAGGGCCAGGTGCTCCTTTGATAGGGCGCATGGCAATGTTCTTAAGCTAGGCCACAGTAACCTACTTCTCATAATTGGCGAGGGTGGTGACCTTGATGGTCAAGGAGGAGGTGGCTTTGGATGATGATGATGTTGCCATTGAGGAGGCAGTGATGGAGGCAGTATTGGCCATGTGCACAACATGGTCGGCATACTTCGGAATCTTGGTGAGGATGATCATCTCTGAGATTTTTGGAGGAATGCTGTAGTCCAGCTTGTGGAGTTGGGCGAAGTGGCCATTGAGCTTGGTGAAGGCGGGAGCAGGGTGAGATATTTCAGGGATGACGAGTGCATTGAGCACTTTAAACTCAATGAAGGTGGCGGTAGAGGTCGTGACATCATACTTGTCCTTGAGGTCATTTCAAACACTTTTGGCAGTCTGGTTTGGGTCGAAGGTAGGAAGCAAATGCTTTTCAATGCAGAGATGCATAGCACTGACTACCTGATCATCCTTGTCCTCCCATTTATTGATAGCGTCCTGCTCGGCCTTTTGGATGTTTGTAGCGTCTGTGGGAGTAGGGCAACCACAGATCATAACAAGTTGCCAGAGGCTTTAGAAGCACAGATACATTTGCATGGTCTTAGTCCAGGCATGATAGTTCATGCCATTGAGCATGGGAACAGAGTTAAAAGTGTTGGTGTTGAAAGACATATTGATAGCTGGAAATGAGAACTGTTACAACTTGTAGTAGCCCCTATCCTTTTTCAGCTCAGCCCCTGTCTCACAACTGTGAGAACCATCCTTACACTTGTATCTCGCCCCTCATCCTTGTCCCTCCTCACCTAGGAAGGCCATCATTGTCCTTAACATGACTCCCTTGCTTGGCCTCACAACTAGATATCACTCAGACTTTTCGTCTCCCACCCTTGTCCCCACTCTGAGTTACCTTCTCCACCCTACCCTCCACCATAGACCTGTTCCTGTGCCTATCCAGGAATGCCCTACTTCCCCGTCACCTTGGACCTTCACTGGTCACATCTGGGGATCTTCCCCATCACTGTCATTTGTCCTCATATCTGCCTGGGATCTTCCCTTAGCTCCCTTGTACACTTTCTTTTGCTTCTTGTTTACCTTGACATTCTTCAGTTACCTTACTATTGGTGCTATCTGTGCACCCCTCGCCCTAGTCATGTGTCCTACCAATATCATGCTGTATTATTTCCCTTCACCCCGCTTATGCGGCCCTTACTCTCGCTTATTTCACACCTGGCACTTTAGCTTGCACATTCTGTTGACGTTCTTGCCCTTTGCCCATACCCTTTGCCCATATTTGGGCTCCTTTTTATTTGTATACTTATATAGCGGACCCTTTGTACACTTGTTCTTTACCTTGATCTTACCTGGTATTTCCCTTGTACCTTGTATGTGATCCCTTGGGTTTCCCTTGCGTTGTAGCACCTGTACTTTGCACCTATGCCCAATGACACTCCTTGATTGTCTTCTACTGTTGTCTAGCGCCCCCGCTAGGACTTCCTTGACTAGAAGCCACTACCAAGTCTATGTTTCCAGCTACCTGGTTGGAAACGTAACAAGAACTGTAGACAATGTCGTCAGTAACCTTAACCGAATCTTAGAAAAGATGGAAGGGAGGAGTACAAGACTTGCTTGACAAACTGAAGTCTAGCTGAAAAATGGCATAGTCTCCCCCTGCAACAGAGGTCTATTCTCATAGTTTGGGTGACAAAGTTGCACTAAAAACTAATGATACTAACGGTGAACGAGTCACACAGGGAGTACTGCTGCCAGGCATATTATTGCACTCAACATGAGGACACAACTGAGGAGTGGGGCAAACGAGTCACGCACCACATGAACAAGAATATTCAGAGATATTAGGGAGCCATTAGCCTTCTGGCTTTTACCAGATCGCCACTCAGGGCTCATAACCTGTTGAGAGGATCAAATGGCCTTGTATAACAGGACATAGTGCTGTGAGCACTGTACCGAGGGAGAAAGGGCCCTACAACATGCCTAAGGGTTGAGACTGGTGGTTGTGGTTCATGTTCAAGAAGAATTGAAACTCCTATTGTAACTCAGTTGCAACTTGCGAACTAAGTAGTCAAAGGTACATGCTTATGTAATACTACTAAATACTTAGTGTAACTATGCTATACTTCAACACATTGAATAACAAAGACTTATTGAGGGAATATATATGCAATGTGATGGCATGCTATAGGAGCCACAGGCTCCCTATGATTACATTCTCCACTTTTCCATTCATCCAGGCTTCTAACAAGTACATCCTATCATGTCCTGTTCGTTTATTTTTTATCTGGTCTGGTTCTTCACAGTCTGAATCAATATTTGCATCCCAGAATACTCTATCTCCTGTTTACCCATCTCGGACCACTTCGTCTACCATTGTCTAGTATCCATTCTTATTCTTAGTCATTCCTTGCTTGGTTCTAACTGCTGTCATATGTTTTCTTATTATTCTTGGACTTTCCTTATGATTAGATGCTGCCACAGTGCAGTTACATTTATTCTTGGTGCACTACTCCAGTAACTTAGTTACCAAAGTCTTGGGTATGCACAGACTATAAAAAGTTTGTATCCTAGATCTGAATAATAATCTTGTGCACTTGGCCTTGATCCCTTGCATCTAAACTCTTTCGCCACATCTTTCGTCATTGTCATCATCAGTCCACATCCTTGATCAACTTTCTATTCATTCTTCACTATCCAGTCCTCATCCCTGACTGGTTTTGCTCTATCATCGTCTGTCTGACCCTCGTCCTTGGTCAGATTACTCATTTTGATTCTGGATTCACTTATTTACGACATTGTGACTTCTGAGAATCACTCAGACACCTTTTTATTTACTCAGGTTTGTTGCAGCAACCCTAATCAACTAACCACCCTGCTCTAGAACCCTTAGGGATGAGCATACTCGCTTCCCTTGACATTTCCCCCCTTTGGTCCTTGACCATTTATCTGTTTTACAACTGAGCCCATTGTGAGAGGTTCTACAAGGTTGTTGAGAAGGACACTTTGACCTATGCCTCAGCACCAAGAACTTGAAGATCTTCTCACCGACTTCCGCCAACTTCACATGTCCAAGAACTCTGAGCTTCTTCTGCTGGTGACCCCGGAATGAGTGCATCACAACTCACTTGGATCCGCAGATCCTCATTACGTTATGGAATCTTCCATTACAAATTCACCATTCTTCCCTGGTGCATTCTCGCATTTGATGCCTCACCAGAACCTTTCCTGTGGCAGATCTAGATCTGTTGAATCGACCTCACTCTCACCTTTAATGCTGCTTGATCCCAGTTGGAACAGATCATCTTTGCTTTCCTCCCCACCATCATGGGAGTCCTCAGTCTCATCTCGTGCATCATCTGAACGGTCATTGTCCCTGTCATTAGCATTTCTCTTTGACAACACTGACTATCCACTTCCTCCTACTCAATCCGAGTCTTGTACCACCTATCCACATCCTCCAATGCAATCTGCTGTTCATGTCATCCCATCAGTCCTACCTCTGTTGTCAATCCCTATGCCTATAATTCCACTGCCATCTGTACCTTCTTCAAGACTTCCACCACCAACTCAACCTCATCTGGTCGCACCTATGGCCAATCCACAACCCATCCTCATGCCTCTTCACAGCACTCCTAACGCTCCAAAATTTGATGGCAAGACACCCTCTCAGCTCCCCCGTTACCTAAAGGATATCAATCTTCTCAATGACCAGGCCAGACTCAACAATGTGGGAAAAATCAAGGCTTCCCTTTGTTATGCTGACCTAGATGAGGTGGAAGTCTGGAAAATGCTCCTGGAGGTGACTGTTGTCCCAGCCATCTGGCAGGACTTCATCACTGTGGTTAAGAATTTGTATCTGGGATGCAAAGATGCTAACTGATATTACTGAGCTGACATCCAGTACCTCATAGAGGACTATCAGAAAAAGTAGATGTGTCATCAGGATGACCTGGGAGAGTATACCAGGAAGTTCACTAAGGTATCCGCTATTCTTATTGCTAACGAAAAGCTATCTGAGATGGAATGCAATATGCTGTTCCTGTCCGGATTTCCATCAACCATCCAGGACTGGATTTGTCACTGACTTCCCATCATCAAGCCAGACCTCCACCCTGACAACCCCTATCCAATGTCCAACATTGTCAATGCAGCCAAGTTCTTACTTAGCAATTCAGCACTCTGCTCCACCTTCACCTCTCCTGATATCATGCCTTGGTCTCAGCAGCCCTATCCGCATCATCGCTCTAATGCACCTCTGTCAGTTCCTATTTCATTGTTCAATCCGGCCCCCTCTGTAAAGATGGAGTCAAACATGAACATGCAGTCCAACCCCCTCTGCAAGTTCTGCACAGGTTCTGGACATTGGACCCGGACCTGTTGTTAGAACAGCTGGAACCGCACAGCTGGAGTCCACAGTGAGAAGCTGATTATATTTGTGTGGGAAGTAGACATACCTGGAGTCCACAGTGAGAAGCTAAGGAAAGCGGACACTGTGGCGCTCCAGGAGTACAACTATGCGCTAAACAAAGCATAACAATGCGCCACAATGTGGCTGCAATACTAATACAGTAAAAGACTCCCAGGGTGCGCACTCAACACATCTAACAAACAAGACTCTGGAACTCCAGAGTTTGTTCGGATGGGACTTGGCTTCACTGTATGTGGTGTGCCCTTGTCAGGAGTCTGTGATGTCCTGGAATTTACAAGTGGGCTGGAGTAAGACTTAAGACATTCTAGACATCAAGTCAAGCGGAGGTTCAAAGGAGAGCTTTCAAAGCTCAAGCAGAGGGAAGAGGAGTTAACTAAGCTGATATTCAAACTGAGGAGTTACAGGAGTGTTCCAAGGCTTTATATACTACAAAGTCAAGGGATATTACTAACGGAGTGGAGCTGGTTTGTAAGGTAGGGATCAGAGGTAAGGAAATGCCAGAGCTGTGCTCCTAAGTGGAGCACAGGTACGAAGGATAGAATGGAGCAGGGACTAGTATATATGGAGGTAAGAGGAATGGAACGTAAGTATGTATCATAAGTATGGACAAGGTCCAAGATATAGGAGTTGCATCTCTAAAGAGAATGTGCCGGAGTTCGTATGTACAAGGAATAGAGTTGGTCTGGAGGATCAGGGTTAGACTTACAAGATTTCTGGGATATGACAGTATCCCCCTCTTAGGCCTGAACCCCTGAAGGCCAAGGTGAGGTACAATGCGGAGTGGAAAAAATCAGAGTCCGAATTTTTTCATTGATCACATCTGGGGGTATAAAGTCTGGTAAACTCTGTCCATAGGTCTTTACCTCAAACCACCATGTCCAAAATTGACAACATCAAAAGCTGGTCCAATGAACGCCTTGTGGAGTGCCCGGATGATGATGATGACATCTGTGGCAGTGACAAGTAAAGGAGTGAGAGGTGGAGGAGGCACAGAGGAAGGAGGAGGAAGAGGCATGGCACAAGGCAGAGGAGGAGATGCAGCGCAAGGCGGAGAAAAGGCGCAAGGCAGCGCAGGCCGAGTGCGAGAAGGTGGAGGTGGTGGCGAGGGAAAGGGTAAGTCAAACGTGTTCACTGTTACATTCGAACCCGGGTAGGCCCGAGACATAGACTGGTAGGCGACTTCTTATTGAGGAGGTCCTGACAGGGGCACCAGATGACAGAAGAAGGCGATCAAGGGGATTGCATAGGCAGGATAAGCGAATACAAGGGGTATAACCGGTAGGGGCTAGGTACAAGTCCAGAGGAAGAACTGGTAAGCTGAAGCTAGGGTACAAGTGTATTTGAAGGTCCAGTATAAGTACTATGCAAATGAAAAGGAGCCCGAATGTGGGCTGAGGGCATGGGCGAAGGGTGAGGACGTCAGAGGGACATGCAAGCCAAGTGACAAGTGTGAAATAAATGAAGTAAAGGCCGTGTAAGCGGGTGAGAAGGGTGAACTACAGCGTGACGTCAGTATGATGTATGACTGGGGCAAAGGGTGTGCCGATAGCACCGACGGTAAGGTAAATGAAGGACAGCAAGGTGAATGTGAACAAGAGAAAGCATACGAGGGAACCGGGGGAAGATCCCGGGCAGATGCGAGGATGAATAACTGTGATGGGAAAGATCCCCAGATGTGACCGGTGAAGGTCTAAGGTGATGAGGAAGTAGGGTGTTCCTGGATAGGCACAGGAATGGGTCTCTGGCGAAGGGTAGGATGGAGGAGGTAACTTGGAGTGGGGACGAGGGTGAAAGACAAAGAGTCCGAGTGGTGTCTAGTTGTAAGACCAAGCAAGGGGGTCATGTTAGGAACAATGACAGCCTCCCTAGGCAAGGAGGGACAAGGATGAGGGGCGAGGTACAAGTGTATGGATAGCGCTCACAGGTGTGAGACAGGGGCTGAGCCAAAAAAGGGATAGGGGCTAGGCGAGTTGTAACATTCACCTTTTGTGCACTGACCAACTGTTACAGGCTGAACAAGTCCGAGTGGAGCAAAGCTCCGGCAAGGGCAAGAACAAGGTGATGAAGTTGGCAAAGTGTGTGGTGCACAGATCATGGGCTTGAGTGCAAGCTTGGTCCCAGTAAGTCCACATCATGTGTGGCCTGCATTGATGCCAAGGTCAAGTGTCAGAGGCCCAGAGCTCAGGAGGTGGTGCGACAACAGCAGAGGGCAGAGGAAATCTCTCTGCAAGGAAACAAGAAGAAAGTGTGCACAGAAGCGGAGCCTAGCAGAGCGAAGGGGGCACATGAGGTGAGTTCGGATGTGATTGCAGGCCCTTCACAGGCCACAGAGGAATTCTGTGAGCTGCTGAGGGCCATGTGCAAGCGGCTGGACCACCAGAATAGGCTGCTAGAGCAGCTTGTCAAACTCAAGATGGAGGAGGTATACAGGTTGGAGATGGAGGACGAGTTGGAGGAAGTGGAGTCCTTGGACTTGGAGTTCAAGGGGGCAGAATTGGAGGAGATGGAGTTGGAGGAATTGAAGGAGGAAAGGATGGCAGCAGAGATGGCAGAGGATGAGGAGATCAGGATGGCAGCGGAGTCAGAAGAAGAGGATGGAGAAGGGAGTATGAAGGAAGAGGATGAGACTGTAGTGTAGAAAATGTTTCTTCCTCATCACAATGTAATTTTGTTTTCTGCCTCACTGTGCAGAGTGAGGTCTGGGCTCATCTGGATATTGGAGATGGAAGTTATGGATGAGCTCAGAAGTGTGACCAAGTTCCGTGGCCAATAGCCAGGATGTCTCATTGTCGGTACCTCCGTAGCCGGACCATCACATTAAGTAAAGTAACTTACAGTTGCACTTTCATCAATCTATCTTGGAGTCAAGGATCTCAGAGATCTCAAACTCCAGTTTTCTGTCTACTTCGATCAGAGGTGGCAGAGGTTGTGTGTGATTTGGGATTGTGTTTGGAATGGAAGGTTCTAGTTGAGAGACATGGAAGACCAGGTGAATGGACTTCATGGTTTCTGGGAGTTGGAGGGTGAAGGAATGGATACCAGCCTGAGCAATGGTAGTATAGGGCCCTAAATTCTTTTCGGAGAGTTTCTTAGAGGGCTGGGTGGAGCAGAAATATTTTGCTTTAATGAAAACCTGGTCACTGACTTTGAAGTCTGGTGCCGGAGTTCATCTGGCATCCGCAGGTCCTTGATATCACTTCTGGGCTTTGGCCATTTTCTCACAGAATTGATGGAGAGAGTCAAGGTCTATGGAGTAGTCTCATGCCTTTGTGGAGGTGAGGTCGTGCTCGGGATGGACTGTGACGTTGGGATGATAACCCTTGTTGGCAGAGAATGGCGAAACTCCAATAGTAGCACTTGGAGTGTTGTTGTACGTGAACTCCACTAAAGGCAGGAGTTCAGACCAGTTGTCTTGCTGGTAATTACAATATACCTGGAGGTACTATTCCAGGGTTTGGTTCATTCGTTCTGTCTGACCATCTTCTTCAGAGTGATAACCGGAGGTGAAATGGAGGCAGATGTTGAGGGCTTTTCCGAGTGAGCGGAAGAAGTGGGACACAAACTCTGTTCCTCAATTGGAGGTAATATGGGAAGGAACCCTGTGCTTAGAGAAGATGTGGAGTAGGAAGAGCTTTGCGAGCTCCAGAGATGTGATGGTGTCATGTGTCGGGATAAAGATGCATTGCTTTGATAGGCGATCCACGATGACAAGGATTGTGGTGTATCTGGAGGATGCAGGGAGTTGTTCGATAAAGTCCATGGATATGGAGTTCCATGGCTTCTCCAGGATAGGTAGTTGCTTCAGTAGTCCATATGGCTGGTGTGTCAGAACCTTCGCATGGGCACAGGATGTACAGGAGGAGACATATTTCTTGACAAAGGTCCTGATACCTGGCCAAGTATATTCACGATGAATGAGTTCCAAGGTTTGGTTCTGGCCGAAATGTCCGGAGAGTGAATGATCATGTTTGTACCAGAGTACGTGGAGTCGGAGGTCATTAGCATTGGGGACGTAGATACACTTGTTGAGACATAGGAATCCATCATCATTGACTGACCAACGAGAGTCGGAGGGGTCAGACATGTGAAATTTGGCTATAGGATCTGAAGGGAGGGCGGATAAGATATCAGTGTAGAGTTGTTCCACATTGAAGAGAGTGCTAGCTTGGAGGGACAAAGTGAGTTGCTCCTGAGTGAAGACTGGCCGGAAATTGTGTGGATTGACATGAGCATAGTCCTTATCCCCTTCTTTGGGGTAGACATCCTAGCATCTAGTGAGGGTGTTGGGTTTTGCACCAAGGTGATTGGGGCAGAAACAAATGACCATATTGAATTGGGAGAGATACTCTGACCACCAGGCTTGTCAGTGGGTCAGGAGTTTAGAGGTGGCAAAATACTCCAGGTTCTTATAGTCCATGACAACATCGATCAGAGTACCGGAGCCTTCAAGGTAATGATGCCAGGTCTGGAAGGACTCGTGAATGGCAAGGAGCTCCTTGTTGTGGGTGTCATAGTTGAGCTCCGGAGCAGACAATGTCCATGAGTAGAAAGTGATGGGCCAGATTTTTTCATCTGGGCAGCAGATGGAAAGAATTCCGGTGATGGCATAGTCAGAGGCGTCAGTTTCTATTATCAGTGGGGTGTCTGGAGCCCAATGGGTGAGGATAGGAGTGGTGGTGAAGGCTTCTTTCAAGTTCTGGAAGGTGGAGCAACAATTGTCTGAGAAGTTCCATGGAGTGCCTTTGTGAGTCAGGCAAGTTAAAGAAACAACAATATCTGAATAATTTGCTATAAAGTAGTGGTAGAAATTTGCAAATCTGAGGAAGAACTGAATGTCCTTGACCTTCCAAGGTTCCAGCCATTCCTTCACAGTCTGAACCTTGTCCAGAGACATGGACAAACCGGAGGGGAAGATATTGTAGCCTAGGTACTTGGTAGTGTCAGTGGAGCACTTGCATTTTTCTAGCTTAGCATAAAGTCGGTGCTTGCAGAGCTGCTGAAGGACTTCTTGGACATGCTCCTTGTGGGAGGCCTTGTCCTTGGAGTAGATTAGGATATTGTCCAGGTAGACTATCACACAAACATCAAGGAGATCAGCGAAGATTGTATTGATGAACTGCTGGAATGCTGCAAGAGCATTGGTAAGACCGAATGGCATAACTAGTCACTTGTAGGAGCCGTAGTGCGTCTGGAAGGACATCTTCCATTCATCTCCCTCAGTGATGTGGACTAGATGGTAGGCATGCCGGATGTCAATTTTGGTGTAGATTTTAGTGTGGCTCGGAGTGTCTAGGAGGTCAGAGATGCAGGGAAGCGGATAGCAGTCTTTCTTCATGATCTTGTTGAGTCCTTGGAAGTTGATGCAAAGGTGGAGTGAACTGTCCTTCTTGCAGACAAAGAGGACCGGAGCGGCATGAGCAGAGGAGGAAGGGCAAATGAACCCCATTGCTAGGTGCTCACCGAGGAATGTCTGGAGCAAGCCAAGTTCAGAAGGGGAAAGGGAGTAGGTGGTGCCCAACAGAGGGGAAGCTCCCTCTTCAAGGTCGATCTTCAGGTCGTGCTCATGATGCGGAGCAAGTGTAGATGCCTTGCTCTTGCTGAACATATTGGTGAAATCGTGATATTCTGGGGAAACTGTGGAAAAATCGACCTGTTCCGGAGGGGTTAATGAAGTGGAGCAGAGATCACTCTCCTGTGGGTGGAGCTGCAGGCTAAACTGTATGGAACCCTCTAGGCGGCAGGCTAGTGCAAAAGCTGGTGTACTGATGAGCACAATGGGTGGAGCCTTGCGGTCAAAGAAACATGGCGAATTGGATGGGGTGGGTTCAGCCAGCAGAAGTGATTCTGGAGGCTGTGGGGGAGATCTCGGGGGTGCTGGCAAACTCTGCTCAGGTGTACAGAATGAGATACTGCTTGAGACCCAGTTAATCAATGGATTGTGTCAGGTGAGCCAGTTGTGTCCTAGAACAAGAGAGCAGGTGAAATCCAGTGGAGTGACATAAAATGTCATCAGAGTGATATCACCAGTTGTGAAATGGATGGAGAGATTGATGGCTTGGGTAATGGTACTATTGGATGTTCTGTCGAAGAGTCAGAGCTGGAGCGGGGGCACAGGATAGGTGGAAAGTCCATGTTTATTTATAAAATTATTATTGATGAAACAATCGGAGGATCTGGAGTCTACAAGTGTGGCAAATGGAGGAATCGGATATGATACTAAAGTGACAGAAGGCATGAGTGATTTAGGATTGGAAAGAGCAGATGCATTGAGATGGATCTCCTTGAGTGCATGGGTGGGTTCAATGCAACCTCCAGTCTGTGCAGAGTCTTGGAGGTCACAGACTATTTTTTTGCCTCCAGGGTGGAGACCTCCAGTTTGGTTTCCGGAGTTGTGGGCACTGCTCAGGCCTTATCTGCCCGGGACATGGACTTAGGACAGTCCTTGGCCATGTGGCCAGTGAGACCACAAAACATGCACAGTTTGTTGTCAAATCAATGTTTGCGCTCCTTGGAGGTTAGCTTGTCATCCTTTCCTAGTTTGGATGACAAGTCCAGCTTTGGAGCTGCGGAGGTGGATGCTCCTTTGCCCTTTGACTCCTTGGAGTCCTTGGAGCCTCCATTGGAGGGGTGAGATGTGGAGAGCACAGGAGTGGAGGGTTTGTTAGATTTAGATACAGAGGGATGAGTGTTCTTTGTCTGACGGCTGATCTCTGACTTGTGCTTCCAGTAGTGTGCATTGATCACCTGAGCAAGAACCTGGAGTTCGGAGAGCGTTGGAGGTTTTCCGACATGGGAGATTTCGTCCTTGATTCGGTCCAGCAGACCATTGTAGAAGTGGTGCTGAAGGGCACCTTCTCCATAGCCGCAGATTTGCAAAGCTATCCTGTTAAACTTGACCACATATTTGTTTATGTGCTGAGTGTCCTTCATGGACAAGTGATCAAGTTGGTGCTCCACATCTCCAATGGGATTGTGCAGACCGAAGTTGGTTTGGAGCTTGAGGACAAATTCCTTGTAGTTGTCCATCCAGAAAGGATAAAGGGTGGGATCCTCCATCTGGAGGAGGTCTGGTTCGAACCACTCCAATGCCATACCCTTCAGGTACAACTGCACGAAGGTAACTTTGGCACAGTCTTTGCTAAATGCCTTTGGGCGGTCTTGAAAGTTGAGTTTACATTGCACTAGGAAAACACGGAGTTTGCAGGGTTTGGTCCCATCAAACTAATCCAGTTCCCAGACTTTAGTATGGGGGGTAGAGTCAGAAGCGGGATAACAGGTGGAGCAAGCAAGGCCTTGAATGGCGTTTGCAAGGAGAGCAAAAGTGTCTCGCAGAATGTACTTGTTGTTGCAGTCTTCCGGGTCATCATCTTCACCAGGGATCAGAGGTAAGGAAATGCCAGAGCTATGCTTTTAAGCAGAGCACAGGTACAGAGGATAGAATGGAGTGGAGACTAGTATATACAGAGGTAAGAGAAATGGAACGTAAGCATATATTGTAAGTATGGACAAGGTCCAAGATACAGGAGTTGTGTCTCTAAAGAGAACACGCCAGAGTTTGTATGTACAGGGAACAGAGTTGGTCCGGAGGACCAGGGTTAGACTTACAAGATTTCCAGGATATAACACAGACACTTATACAACATTAAACAATCTTTTTACCTCTGATTCCTGCTATCTTGGACTAACAATGAAAGCAAACACATAAAATGTATCTTTACTCTCCTTATCTGTCTCAACAAACTCATTATGTAGATGTTATGGTTCGACCAGGGGGTGGGCGACCATAGACCTGAAAGGTAGAAGCTCTAGTCCAAGGGAACTAAGGTGAAGGCGAGGGCAAAATGCAAGAGATGCCTAAAGGCAAAGATGCAGGAGAAGGTGAGAATCTAAGATTCTAAGCCTCGGTCAACTCAGGTCTAAGGCCTTGTTGTCAAGTACAAAGGAATGCGAAGGGCTAAGCTGATCCAGTGACAGGCAAAGGCGGATCACACAAGGGTGAGCTTCAAGGGGTAGATTCGGGAAGCTAAGCTAGGGTACAACTTGTACTAACTAGTGGTTTAAATAAGGTACCCTATAGCACACAGACCAGGTCAGGAATGGTAAGTACTGGGCAAAGGGGAGAGTGTGCATGAAGTGTCCGAGCGGGGGTACTACAGCAAGGGCATGGAATAGGGTGGAATGGAGGCTATACTCAAAGATGAAAAGTGGAGATGAAAGGGGCACTGCCCAGGGTGGAGGGGAAGGGTTCAGAATAGAACCCAGGCTAGGCTGTGTAGTTTAAGGTTTAAATGAAGAGAAACGTGACCGACTGTGACTGACAGATGCATAAGGTATGAGAAGCATAGGCAAGACTGGGGACAAGTGAAGGGAAAAGAGTAGGAAAAAGTAGGTGTATGGGTGAATTGTAATATTACCCCCGGGCTATCCTTTGAGCCACTGGTGAGGAAATCCTAGTAGAGGTCAGCCAACCCACCGTAGGGAGAGCCAGTAATGTTGCCCCAGGTGATGTTGTCATAGACATCATCATTATTGTTGTACTCAGGGGTGGGGGAACGAGGGGGCGAGGATAGGGAGTGACAAGTGGGTGCTGGGGTGGGCCGATGATGAGGATGTGAGGAGTTGGGACGAGATGGTGGTACTGGGCAAGGTGGTAAGGCAGTGGAGGAGGAGTATGAAGTAGTATGACGCAAGGACAAAGATGTTGTCGAAGACAATGGAGTGAGGTTGACACGTCGATGAAGTTGGCAGCGGGAGCTGAAGTGGCCTGGGGCCCAATGAAGGCAGTTGGGACATTGATAGTACTAGCAGTTGGATTTTTAAAAAAAATGTGATCCAGGCGGTGGCATTCATAGCAGGTCTTGGCGTACCAGGGGTGGGAAGGGGGAAGTGTTGCCCATCCTTCATGCCCAGTCCAGTGGGCTTCTACTTGTTCAATGAGACAGATCTCATCGTTGTTCAGTGGGGAGGAGGATGCTGAGGGGATGTCAGATGAAAGAGTGGAAAATGTAGCTAGCTCAGCGGAATAACACTTAATCTCTTTTAAAAACTCCAGCATGCCTAGCTGGTACATTGCCATGACAAGGTTGCCCTTGAGCTCCTTGGTTATCTGGTCTATCTGCAGTTTGAGGATTGCGACATGGGCACTGGTGAAGGAGTTGGGATGGGCAGTGAGAAGATGAAGTTGTGAGTACTGAAGGTATGCTTTGTAAAGAGCCCAGAGGGGGGAACAGAGGTCAAGGTGGGAGGAAATGGAGATGATAAGGCGAGAGTCATGGAGGAGAGTGCATAGCTGCTGCAAAGCTTTCCCATCGGGGAGGTCTTCACAGAGATGGTGAGTGAAGACAGGGAGATCTACTGAGGTGATGGTTGGGGGAGCAGCAGGGCCTGCAAGAAATAGATGAGGAGGTTGACTAGGGGGAGGAGAAGGAGAGCCCCAGCCAGGAGAAGCAATGTGTGACAAAGGCATGGAGATGTCCTCGATAAAGGGTATAGGATCGTAAAGAGTAGAAGAAGGAGCAGGCGAAGAAACTGGTGGTAAAGAGACGGAGGAAACAGAGAAGGGGGTGATGGTGACCAGGATGATGGCGGGGTAATAGTTATCGGAGGGGACGTCAGAGCAGGGCATGGCAGTTTGTTGACAGATGGTAAGTTTAGGCATGAGAGGGGGGCTTGGAGGGGAAGTGCCTTGGGTGTCGTTTCTTATAGTCAATGAGGGCGGTCTTTGAATGTTTGAGGTCGTGCTCAAGGACCCAGGAGTCTTCCTCCATAGTGTACCCTTTCTATCTTATCAAATACAAGTGGGAGTGGGTGGAGCCTCAGTGTTTCAGAATCTTTTCTATTTCGTATTCCTTTTCGCTGTCTATAAGGTCTGATGGTGGGGCAGGGAAGTTAGGGCCGTGTACGGAGTTTTCCTTGTACAGGGTCAATAGGGAGGCATGGAAGATGGGGTGTATCTTCCAGGTAGTGGGGATGCAGAGGCGGTAGACAATAGGGGAGAGGGTTTCAGTAATGACAAAGAGTCCTTCCCATTTAAGTGCAAATTTGGGGTTGACAATTGATCATTTCAAATTGTGGGCTTCAAGCCAAACTGTCATATCCTAGAAATCTTGTAAGTCTAACCCTGGTCCTCCAGACCAACTCTGTTCCCTGTACATATAAACTCTGGCACGTTCTCTTTGGAGACGCAACTCCTATATCTTGGACCTTGTCCATATTTACAATATATGCTTACGTTCCATTTCTCTTACCTCTGTATATACTAGTCTCCACTCCATTCTATCCTCCGTACCTGTGCTCTGCTTAAAAGCATAGCTCCGGCATTTCCTTACCTCCGATCCCTACCTTACAAACCAGCTCCACTTTGTTAGTAATATCCCTCAACTCTGTAGTATATAAAGCCTTGGAACACTCCTGTAACTCCTTAGTTTGAATATCAGCTTAGTTAACTCCTCTTCCCTTTGCTTGAGCTTTGAAAGCTCTCCTCTGAACCTCCACTCGACTTGATGTCTAGAATGTCTTAAGTCTTACTCTGACCCACTTGTAAATCCCAGGACATCACAGACTCCTGACAAGGGCGCACCACATACAGTGAAGCCAAGTCCCGTCCAAACAAACTCCAGAGTTCTGGAGTCTTGTTACCCCTTCAGAGTTTCATGCACTTAACAAGTCATGTGCATGCATTGAGGAAAGTTTGAAGATAAAGGTTTAAATCATGCTAAGTGTAAAAAATGAAAAATAATGTATACTTATAACAATGTCCTCCAGTAAACCCATTGAACTTTGCATTGGAACCCCTGACACCTTTGATGGTGATTACAAGAATGCTGAAAGCTAGCTAGACACTGTTCAGTTCTACCTTGTGGTCAATGCTGACATGTATAATACTGAACCCAAGAAGGTTACTTTCACCCTCTTATATATGACTGAAGGGACAGCCAAGACCTGGGCAAAGGCCTTCTGCAAGAATGCCATCATTGCCACTTTTGTAAACTTTGGAACTTTTCCCAACTTCACTACCAAGTTCTACAAAGCACTTAGGCACCAGGACACCATTGGAAATACCATAGTCTGGCTTTTCACTACTTGAATGGCCCTTAAAAAGGACTGAACCTTTGATCCCCCTCTTGCCACCTACTGTATATTGCCAAATTCTGGGGCCAAGTACAATACACTAATATTGAGGATGATAACATTCTCATCAGATATTTTGCCACCAGGATCCCCTCCTTCATGATGAGGTGCATTGTGGCCCTCAACACCATCTCTATCACCATTGCTGACTGATATTCTAAAGCTGTCCACTTCCAAACCCAATGGAAGTGAGCTGAGGAGATTGCCAAGTGCAACCAATAACCTTACCACCAGACCTACCAGACCTTCTTTACTCCTGTCCCTAGATATGACCCCAATACAATAGATATATCTGCTGTTAAGGTAGAGAAAATGACCCCAGCCATTAAGAAACAGTGCATTAAAAAGAAACTCTGCTTCTGGTGCCACCAATCTGGACATCTACCCTTCTGATGCCCCAACTTCACTGCCCCCTGAAAACAAGTGAATGCTGTTGCTGGAGAAACTCCAGTGGCAGAAAAGAGGAAAGCAAAGAAAAAGGATGAGGTCTTCAATTTAATAGAGATTGATGACAGTGATGAGGAAGACATCCCAGCTGTGTGCTGGGTCCATTTCATCACCCCAGGTTTTTAAAAGGGAAAATAGCCTCAATACCTCCTTTTCCTACCCTCTCTTGTGTCTCAATACATGTACATGGTATCTTAAAGAGAATGCAAATTCCCATTCAGGTTATCATATCTTCACACACTCTGAAAGCCATTGAAACCTACACCCTCATTAATAGTGGTGCAGATATCTCCTGCATCAACCAGGACTTTGTTCACAAGCATTACCTTCCTGTAAAATGACTCAAGAAACCCATTTATGTTTGAAATGTTAACTCCTCTTACAACAAAGATGGGTTAATCAAATTCACTGCTGACATCTTTATCAACCTTAAAGGCCTTGCTCAATGGATCTCCTTCCACATTATGAACTGTGGAGTGGAGAACATCATCCTCAAACTCCCCTGGCTCAAACAGGCCAATTCCACCATTGACTAGGCTGCTCCCAATATCATCCTCAATGAATCCCTCAATGAATCTGATAAACTGTTTTTTGCCCAGGTGACAGATATGCATTGCCATGACTCCAAATTTTCCTGCTCAGAACCCTAATAGATTCCAAAGCACATCAACATCACTTTTGCTGACTTCCACCTGTATTTCTTACCTTGACCACATGTCAGAAAATGAGTGAATTCAAACTATATACCTATATGGAATATATTATTAACCATATTCTCAAATATGGCTCCTGCTTCATCTCCCAGGACTTTCTCCTTATACAAAAACTAACCACTGCCACTGACCCCACAATCGCAGCAGAAGCTGCCAAGAAACCAGTCACTCTTTTCCCAAAGTACATCCAATTTGCCTCAGTCTTCAGTAAAGAGGTAACTATTATTATTACAACTTACCTAGCCCCTATTCCTTTTTCATTCTCACCTCTGTCTTACACCTGTGAGAACTGTGCTCATGCCTGTACCCCAGCCCTTGTCTTCATCCTTGTCCCTTCTCTTCTTACCTAGGGAGGTGTTACAACTCATTCTACACCCCACCTTTATTATTTCCATTCTTTCTCTCTTTCAATGCTACAACAGACCCAAACCAGACCCTTTTCCTATACCAAACATCACCAAACACCCCTGTCTTTACACTGAACACCCCTATATTTCCATTGAATACCCCTATCTTGTTTTTCTTCACAATGAACCCTGGACAATTGTCTGCTCTGGATAACCCCATTCTTCTTGTTTCTCTTTGTTTTGACAAGTCTCACCTTTGTTCTCTCTATTCATGGTGGGCTGTTACACCTTGGAGTTCCCTCCTTGTTCGGTGCACCAAATGTGTTCAGTTTTCCCATGGTCTGCATTTCCCTTTCCTTCCAATCTTATTTACTCTCCTGAGTTGTTCCTGCCCTGCTCAGAGCATTATCACCCTATTTGCCCATGCCCTGGGTCCTATGGCATGTCTACTTACTCAGACTACCCTGTATCTCATGACAGGGGATACTGCACACTCCATAGTTCATTCTCCTCTCTCCAGAACATTGTTCTCCCCTTGCCTGTTTGCTTTTTGTCCCTTGGTGCATGTCCTTTTAGGCAGGGTACTTAAATACCATGTTGATACTTTAGTGTGATAGCTTAGCTTACCTGAATCTACCTGCTAAAATCTCACCTCTGTATGCAGCTTTTCACCCATCACTGGATTGGCTGGGCTAGTGACATACCCTTGAACTTACACTCCACTGCCTTTGATCCTCAACAATATACTATAGGTTCTGACTTGAGTCAATGTAGCTACAGGCTGTAGATCTCTGCTATCTCCCATGCCCAGAACCCCTAGTCCTCTTTTGCCTTTGCTATCTCTGCCACAGATCTTAGCCCCTTTTAAGTCTATGGTTGCCACTCTCTGGCCAAATCATAATAGAAGATTGCCAATGTTTCCCTATGCTATTCTCACTTGGCTCTACACCTTGTCCTTGCTTGGGAACTTCCATTCCCCTCACCTTCCCATCCTAAGTTACTTCCTTTGTCCTTGCCCCTGTCCTATTTCCATTCTCATATTGGTTCAGGAATGCCTCTTTGACCCTAACATCTTGGATCTTCACTGGTTACATCTGGGAATCTTCTCCATCACTGTCATTGCCCTATGTATGTATCTGCCTAGGATCTTCCCTTGATCACCTCATATGCTTTTTCTTTTGGTCATTCACCTTTAACACTTTCATCTCCATATTCCTTGGAGCTATCACATTCATCCCCTATGTCTTACTTGTGCATTCCTATGATGTATTCACCCTTTGCTCTAGCTCTTGACCTACATTTGAGCTTCTCTTGAACTTATATACTTATATACAGACAATCATAGACACTTGTACCCTAGCTTCAGCTTACCAGTTTCTACTCTCAAATCTTACCAGTTCTACTCTGGACTTGTACCTTGTGCATATCAAAGCTATCCATTGTATTCACTTACTGCCTATGCAATACCCTTGATCGCCTTCTTCTGTTGTCTGACACTTCTGTTAGGACTTCCTTGATAAGAAGTCACCCACTGGTCTATGTCTTGGGCCTACCCAGGTTTAAACAGAATAGTTATGCCATTGTTCTGCTCCTATGATCACAAAATCAACCTTGATAAGTCCTTTACTCCAAAGATCACCAAAGCATACTGTTACATTCAAACCTGGATAGGCCTGAGACATAGACCAGTAGGTATCTTCTTATCAAAAAGACCCTGACAGGGGTGTCAAACGACAGAAAAAGAACAATCAAAGGGTTGCATAGGTGGGGACGTGAATACAAGGGATGACTTAGGTGCTAAGGATAAAGTACAAGTCCAGAGTAGAACCAGTAAGCTAAAGTTAAAGTCTTAAGGTCTGAGATCATCTGGTATATAAGTATACTATTTGAGAGGAGCCCAAATGTAGGCCAAGGGCATAGATGAAGGGCAAAGGCATCAGAGGGATGTGTAAGCTAAGTATTACAATTCAGCCTGGATAGGATAACCATAGACCCAAAAAGGGGGAAGCTTGTGCAAAGGTGAAAACAGAGGTGAGGTTGGGTTGGCTAGGGTGAAAGAAAGGTGCAGGAGAAAATGAAGGTCAAAGGCCTAAGGCTCGGTCAACTCAGGTCAAATGCCTTGTTGTTGAGTACTGGGAGGTAAACCCTTAGCCAGTCCAGTGACAGGCAAAAGGCAATTGTACAAGGGTGAGCTTCAAGGTTAGAATTTAGGAAGCTAAGCTAGGATTACACAGTATGAAGTTGACAAACTAAATAGGAAGACCTATTATGCACAGACCAGACTGGGATAGGAAAGACTAGGGCAAGGGAGAAGGAGGTGCACATATGGTGTCCAAATGGTGTCTCTATAGCAAGAGCACAGAAGAAATGAAAACAGGGAAAGTATGTGGAAATGAAAGGTGGAGATGAAAAGGGCACTGCCTGGGACAGAGGGGAATGATTTGTAATAGAACCTGGGCTAGGCTATGTAGCTTTAAGGTTTATATGAAGTGAAAGGTGACTGACTGTGACCAATTTGTGACCAATTATAAAGTAAGATGTACAGTGGCTCAAATGTCTAATTCAATGTTTTCCTTGTCTTGATTGATTCTGTTAATGGCCCTTGTCATAGCAAACTCTCCCAGATCATTTTTGGACTAGATTTTATAAACAAAAAGGCCAGATTCATTAAAAATAAGCATATTGGCTCTAAAAGAGACAGAAATGTATTTTATGATAAAGCAGGGTTAATATATGCCATTTATATCACCTAGGATTATGTAATTTACATAATAAGACAAGGCTAGGGTATAGCATCCATCAGAAGCTGTCAAATCCTTATGTTATTTACTAAATAATAACTAGTAACATCAGGGTCAAATAAGTATTCCAATGACATGTCATTTTGAAATGCTTATATCTCAGTGCCATGGCAACCAAATCACATGACCAAGAGCTCATCTTCAGGGCAAGGGTTAGGGCTATTGATGACCCTGCAAGGACTAGAGCTAATATATTTTGGTTCTCTTGTAAATGTCAAGTCTTTCCAAAATGGCCCAATATTGGGAATGTTCTTGCAAGCTTTCTCCTACTACCAAAAGGATAATTGTCTTTAGTACATATTCTCTGGGAGAGCTGAAAATGCCATCCTGGATACTCATCCTACTCAGGATTGGTTCTTCCTTTCACCTCTACAAGGATTCCAACTCATGCATGCCAAAACCATCAAGGAATCTTTTCCAAACTTTACTAATCCATATATGTATAGTATTTTCTTACTACAAAGGCTTCTCTGCCACTTTTCATACATACATACACCCTTTTATTTGACCAAATCCTAATCTTGGTCTCATCTGACCAGATGACCCTAGTTTACTCCTGCACAGTGCAAATTTGATGCTTGAAAGCAAAGATCAGTCAATATCTTATAATTGACAGACATGTCTTCTGGACTATAGTCTTCAGGGATGCAGACATGTGCATATGGTGCATAGTTTGGAAAGGGACAGCAAGAGATGGGCAGAATTAATAAAAGGAGTGGCCTGGACAGTATTTGCAGCTCTTCAAGTAATAACACTAGAGACAATTATTCTTCTGGTAGTAGGAGAAAGCTTGCAAGAACATTCTAATTCAATGTTTTCCTTGTCTTGGTTGATTCTGTTAATGGCCCTTTGACAGATTTAGTCATTAAGTTATCAACTTGCATGATCAAGTGAAAAGTGACCCAGGCAGGAATTGAACCCACAACCTCAGGTTTAGGCCACCTGTGCTCTCTACCCTGTTAGAAGGGTTGGTATGTGGGCATTTCAGCCAGCACAAGACTCTCTAGGTTTTTGCATTTGAGCATTAGATTAACAGGTTCAAGTACACCTTTTGACACTCTCCCTGCTTGAAAGCTGTTAAACTATCCAAGCAATCAACAAGTGATGCTACCATGCTTTGCAATTTGCTGGACCAGGAGATGGCTCCGCATTTACTGATGAATATGAAACCAGAGGTGGAGCGGGAGTTGTCTAATTCCTGGGACCAACCAGCGTCGGAGTATCCGTGGAAGTCCATGTCCATGGAGAGCTCAGATCCATCAAATCAGAGTTCCATGTCCTTAGTGGCTTGTATGTATTGGAGTGCACATTTTGCCGCTTCCCAGTGGACGAATTTGGGCTTTGCACTGAAGCAACTAAGCGCACCGACTGTGTAGGCAATGTCCGAACATGTTCCAAGCATGAGGTACATGAGCGAACCTATAATGGTCAAATACGAGACCTGTTTTCCTTCAATGATCATCTCCAGAACTATGTGGTCATCCGTCGGATCAGTAGCCGAAAGCTAGAGGCCATGTGCCATGGGAGTCCATGCTGGTTTACAGGTGGACATACCGGTTCGCTCAAGAATTGTGCAGCAATATTGGGATTGGCACAAGGAGATTGTCCAGAGTTTCCGGTTTCGCTTGATTTCAATTCCAAGGATGTATCTAGCTTCTCCGAGGTCGTGCATTTTGAAAGCAGCGGAGAGTTTTGTTTTAATGGAGTTCATGAACTTCCGAGTGATGGCGGCTAGGAGGAGATCATCAACATAGATAACCAGAAAACAGACTTGTCCATCCTTTCGGAACACGTAGAGGCATGTTTCAGCATTTAGGCAGATAAATCTGAGTTCTCCAAGCTTCCGGTCCAAGGTTTTGTTCCAAGTCTGGCCAGCTTGTTTTAATCTGTATAGGGAGTGTTGGAGTTTCCAGCAGTATCCGGGTTGGATGGGGACGCCTTCTGGAGGTGACATGTATAGGTCTTCTTCCAGTTCTCCATTTAGGTAGGCTGTGGAGACATCCATTTGGTCCAATTCCAAATCATACTTGGCAGCTAGGGCAATTAGGGCATGGATGGAGTCAAGGTTTGCTACCGGAGCAAAGACCTCCTGGTAATCAACTCCTTCCTTCTGTGTGAAGCCACGTGTGACTATCCGGACTTTGTACCATTCCACATTCCCTTTTTTGTCTCATTTGATTCACAATACGGGTTTGGAGGTGATCGGAGTTACTCCGTCTGGAATGAGTACAGTTTCATAGACATGATTGGAGTTGAGGCTTTGGAGTTCCTCTTCCACAGCGGATTTCCACAAGTCCTTGTCTGCTCCGGAGTATGCTTTCTTTAGGTTTTTGGGAAGTGATTCTTCGGAGGAGTTTGCTGTTCTGGTGAATAGAAAATCCTCGATGGAGGCGGAGAACGCCCCTGGAAGTTCTGGTTCCAGAGTGGATTCTTGGGCCTGCACTTCTTCTCTATGATTTTCTTGTTTTGCAGCTTCTTCCTCTAGGGTGCGCTCGTATTTCTTGTTTTTGTTTGCTGCCTGTCGTTGTCGGTTACTTCGTCAGATGGGTGGAGCTGGAGCTGGGGCAGAAGCAGGAGCAGAAATGGGAGCAGGAGCAGGAGCAGGGACCGGATCAGGAGCAGGAGCAGGAACTTCATCTAGTCGGAGTTGGTCTAATTGGTTTGCCAGTTCTTCAATGCCAGGGCTAGCGGGGTGTTCTGGAAGGTGCTCTGGAGCTGCAGGGACATCTCCCACTGGTCCGGCATTGCGTGGAGGTGGACGGTCATCATCATCGTCATGTTCCGGTAGGCGGAGATGCTCTGGAATTAGGCCCTCCCACTGTCCCTCAATAGCGTGGCCATTCCATGGAGCAGATTCGGTCTCAGAGATTGTTCCGGACTCATCGAAGATGACATGACGGCTGGAGATGATGGTCTGGCGTTCAATGTCAAGGAGTTTGTAGGCTTGTTGTCCGTAGGTGTACCCTAGCATGATGCATTTTCTTCCGTGTGGTCGGAATTTCCCCCCCCGCTGCTCCTTGGTGTGTAGGCATAGGCTGGACACCCGAAGGGACAGAAGAGAGTCGGATCGACCTGGTGTTTGAAGAAAATCTGGTAGGGGACCTTTCCTTGTAATCCAGAAGTTGGACTTCGTGCGGAGATATAAGCAGCAGCGGACATAGCATCCACCCAGAATGACTTCGGGAGTTTGGACTCCTCTAGCATGGTGTTTGCCAATGTGGCCAGTGTCTGATTCATGCGTTCTACTAGACCATTTTGCTCTGGGGTGTATGGGGCAGAGGTTTCAAGGAGTGTACCATCAGTTCGGAGTTGGTTTTGGAAGGCCTTGTTGGTGTACTCTGTTTCTCCATCACTCCAGATGAATTTTGTGTAGAGTTCCAAGAAATCCTCCTGTCCTACTTCCGTTCAGAGCAGGGTTTGGACATTGGTCTTCCATTGGTTGTAGATCTGTAGGGCTTCACTTTTGTGTTTCATGAAGTAGATCCAAGGGAAACAGCTGAAGTTGTCAACGATAATTAGCCAGAATCTGTAGCCTTCATGCGATCTCGGAGTTATGGGACCTCCAACATCCGTGTGTACTACCCCCAGGGGGCGAGTGCTCCGAGGTTCATCTCAAACTCTGAATGGTAGTCATTTCATCTTTCCGAGTGTACATGCTTCACAGAATGCAGGTGTTCCAGTGAGAGTGTCGATGCCTCGGAGTTGATCAGACCTAACCATGTGTTGTATCCGGTCGACGGACATATGTCCCATTCGTCTGTGGAGGAGGTTTATGTCGACGGATGCATGGACCGCCTCCTTTTGGTCTTTCGGAGTGACTCTTGCATGGTATAGGCCATCTACGTGGTTGGCAATCAAGATGGTGTTGTTGTCCTTTCGGACATAGCAAGTGTTTGACTTGGCTGGAAAGACAGTGGAAAGACCAGAGGCGAGTTGGTTTACTGAGATGAGTGAGATCCGGAACTCCAAGATTAATAGAACATTTGATAGAACAATTTCAAAGGTGTTCTTTGATACCCATGATAGGAGTGGCACTGTTCCAATTCTGACAGCATGTGCCATGGAGTTGTCTCCGAGGGTCACTGGACATGGGGGATGGAGTGGTTGATATGTCTGGAACCAGGATCGGTATGGGATCATGTGCGATGTCGCTCCGGAGTCTATGATCAATGTGTTCCTTTCATTTTTACTTCATTCAGACGATGAGTAGGCATGAATACGTTGAATTAGGGATTTGGGTACATTTTCATGAACTACATTTGCCAAGTCTGGAGGATCTGGAGTTCCCTCTACCTTGTTCGCCCTCTCCTTTCCTTTCTCTGGTTTCCTGAATCCTCCCCTCCATAACTCCGTGACCCATTTCTGGTAGTGGTGGCAGTCGGCAGAGTTGTATGTGGTGGAGAGGTGGTGTTCACACCAGGTGGAGGCGTTTGGAGGTCGGATGGAGGCCTTGGGAGTTCCGGAAGCTTTCATAGTGGACTTCAAATGTCCGGAAGGGTAGAGGCAAGCGTCTTCAGCGATGATTCAGGTTTCTACTGCATCGAAGGTGAGCTTGTTGTCTTTCATGGTATTAATGAGCGACGACTTGAATAATTCCCATTCTGGAGTTTTTGGGAGGGAATTTAGGAGGATGAAGGCCATGACCTTGGAGTTGACGGCAAATTTCATGCCAGTAAGTCGTGACTCGGAGGTTCAGAGTGATGCGATGTGCTCCGAAACATCAGAGTTTCCATTCCAGCTTGCATTGAATAGCTGTTGGAAAATGTAGAAGGTGGAGGAGACGCTCAGAGCGTCAAGGAGTGATACAAGTTTGCCCCATAGGTCTTTTGCAGAAGCGCAGGATTCCGTTTTGAGTAGGAGGGCGTCAGAGATGCGTTCCTGGATGATGCCATGGGCTTTTTCATTGTGCTCCTGCCAGTCATGAACATCCGTAGCAATAACTCTGGTCATTCCAAGAGTAGATGCAACATCTGTTCCAGAAACGACTAGACTAACATTATAGAATGGAGGTCAATATGTGGAGACAGGAATAAAGGTCTGGAGTCCCAGAGTTGCATCTCGAGTGAAAATGCACCGGAGTTCATATGTACACGAGTGGGATTGCACACAGAGCACCGGAGTTGGACTTGATGAGAAACACAGGATATGACATATGCTATGGAAAGGGTTCCTCATCTGATGGAGTGGATTCTTCTGATATTCCCGTTGATCTCTGCAGCTTTGGTATAGAGCTGCTCCATGTTCTTGAAGGTCTGGAGGGTTCTAGAGAGGATGAGCTGGGTAGCAAGCTCTTTATCAAGTCCTCAAAGGAACCACTCAGAGAGCACTCCTGTATTGGAGATCTGGGATCTAACAACTTCCACCAAGAAGTTGGCAATGTATTGCTCGAATCCCTGTGGGTCTCTGGAGTTCTGGAAGAGGGTGCCTAGTTTGATCCAGGCTTGGGCAGTGTTGTCATAAGGAGTAAAGGTGTTCTTGAAGGCCTCTCTGACCTTGTCATATGAGGGTTTGGTGGAGTTGGTGGGTGCTTCTTGAATCTTGGTAAGCCACACCTTGGCAAAGGCCTTTCCTCTGCCATGGGCATCCTGTTGAGGAGAATGACGCTCTTGGCAGTACTAGAGGTACTGGCCACCGTAAAGTATGCATCCATGGACAGGAGCCATTTGTGTGCATCTTCCACTTTCCCAGAGAACTCTCCAGGGAGGGCAGCTTTGCTTGCCATGTCTTCATCTTTGTTGTCATTGGGGAGGTCTCTGTCATCATCTGGGGAGTCAGGATCCGGGTTAGGTGGATTAGGAGGTGCTTGGGGTTTTTCTTCTACGAGGGGAGGATCTACCTCAATAGCAAAGGGATCTGATCTGGTAGTTCGGATAGCTTCTCCTGATGGAATCTCTACTGGCACGTGGTAAGTATGAGAGGAGGTGCAACTGATTCTGGGCAAAGGAGTTGTGCAGCTGGGAGGGGGTGGGATAGGAGAGTTCCTGGTTGTTCTTCAAGACGATCCTCTGACAGAGGGAACAGCAGAGAACAAAGATGTAGTTGATTGGGGTGGAGAGATCTGTTCTTCTTTGTTTGACTTCGGTTGTTGTTCAAGAAGGTTAGAGAGGTTGATCCAGTATGTGATGAAGATTCTTCCATGACTACCACTGGATAGTCAGATTAGGTGGTTGGACTAGGTAACACCAATGTAATAGAAACTTTGATCTTTTGTTATGGTGGTTAGGCATAACAAGTGACACGACTCATGTCCACTAAGTCCCAAGTGGACTTCCTGAGAGGTAGAACTTGGAGCTAGGTCTCCAAGGCAATATCAATGAATGGGGCATTACTTCCTAGCAAAGTATGAGGGAAGCGAGTCAAGTGGGACGAGGTGAGGCTAGGGAGATGCAATCTTGGAACTTGTAGACACAAAGTTATGTGTAGATCAAAGTTACCATACACAAGGTAACTATGTGCTATTTATAGTAGGAGATTGAAGGCCTGCTTGGTGGTAGTATGTAAAGGGGAACTATGAGGCAGTATATGAGAAAATACTGCCAAGGAGAAATAGAGTCCATAGCCAGTTAGAAATCAGTCAACCAGCATCAATAAGTTAGGGAAAAGGGGCTGAGATGCATCTTGGAAGAAGTAGCAATAGAGTCTGTGCTTATGTCCTCTCCATGGGGTTAATAGAGAAAGCCTTCAAGAAGGCAGTGTTCCACACTGCCTTGTCACCTAGAGTTGCGAAAATATCCAGCCACATATCTGAGTCCTCCATGTTTGTGGGAGTAAGTGTCCCATGACCAGTCACAGGACTTGTACTCATAATACCGAGTGGGGGTACTATAGCAAGGGCACAAAGAGAATGGAATTGATAGAAGTAACTCAGAAATAAAAGGTGGAGATGAAAAGGGCACTGCCTGGGGCGGAGGGGAAGGGTTTGGAACAGAACCCAGGCTAGGCTGTGTGGCTTCAAGGTTTAAATGAAATGAAAGGCACTGATTAAGACCAGCAATGAGTTATGGAGATGAGCTAAGTCATGAAAGAGAAAGGCATAGGCATTGGCAATGACAAAAAAGAAAGAGGTGAGTATAGTAATGTAGGGAAAGAAAAGTAGGACCAGGAATGAGTTGTAACAACATGTAAAGTCGGGGGAAGTTAGCAAGAAGATCTTTGAGTTCTTGGTGCTAAGGCATAGATTGAAGCATTCTTCTTAACAACCCTATAGAATCCCTTGCAGTGGGCTCCAGTTGTAAAACAAATAAATGGTCTTGGACCAAAGGGTGAAAGTGAAAAGGGAGCAAGTATGCTCATCCCTAGGGATTCTAGAGTAGGGTAGTCAGTCAATTAGGGTTGCTGCAACAAACCTAAGCAGAATAAAGATGTCCAAGTGATTCCTGGAAAACACAAAACTGTGAATAAGTGAATCCAAAATGAAAATGAAAAGTCCAACCAAGGACAAGGGTTGAATGGGCAATAATAGAGTGAAACCAGTCAAGGATGAGAACCAGATAATGAAGGACAAATAAAGAGCTGGTCAAGGACAAGGACTGACAAGGATAATGCTAAGAGATCTGGCAAAAGAGTTCAGATGTGAGAAATCAAAGCTGAGTGCACAAGTTAATCATTTAAATCTAGGGTACAAACTTTTTATAGTCCAGGCATACTCAAGACTTTGGTAACTAAGTTACTGGAGAAGTGCGCCAAGATATAAAGGTAGCTGCACTGTGGCAGCATCTAATCATAAAGGAAGTCTGAGAATAATAAAGGAACATATAACAGTGATTAAGATCAAGCAGGGAACAACTAAGAATAGGGATGAATACTAGATAATGGTAGATACAATAAAGTGGTTCAAGACAAATAGATAGGACATATGATAGTCTAGAATATAAACATTGATCCAGACTATAAAGGACCCAACCAGAAAATAAATAAATAAATAGAATGCACCTTGGACCAGACTTGTTGGATACAGAACACAATGGGATGTACTTGCTGGAGGCCTGGACAATGGGGAAAGTGGAGGATGTAACTGTAGAGAGCCTCTGGCTCCTATAACATGACCAGGTCTAAACCCATGACATCATTAACTCATGTATTTAATTTCCACTCTTCTTTCATATGTTGCTTCTTCCTTACTCATTTTATTCTCACATTACTCAACATTTTAGTAATCTCTTCCATGCCAAACTTGGTCTGTGCACATTCATGTAACATATATAAAGTAGACACTATGTGACTGGAATTTCCAATCTAATCAACTTCATTGCTAGCTTTCAGATCTTACTAGCAGGTTGAGCTACATCTCTTCTTTGTGGGATCATTGAAGCTCTAATAGCATGACCTGAGAACTTGACTATTACCCATCTTGTCTCTACTTCTTTCTCATGAGGCTTTGGTGTGCAGCCTTAGGCAGTTCCGACCAGTATTTGAGGCTCCATTCCTTGAGACCATAACACCACCTCCTTTTCCTCATCCTCATCTCTGCTCTCCAACCTCTTCAACCCTCCTCTGTATACCTCCTTCATTTTCAACTCCACTAGCTGCTCCGGTAGTGTGCACTGGTGACCAAGAAATTTATTTTGCCCCTTCAAATCCTCATGGATATGCTTAAGGACCCTTGTAAGGCCCTCAAGCACTTCTACTACTCCCTCCAACTGTTTCAAGCCACTCAGCCCTATCACCTCCACCACCTCTGGCCCCTCTGACTCTTCTGACCTTGCCTTGTTCCTCTGCCTCTTTGGTTTCTCCTCCCTGGGCCTTTCACACTTTGCTTTCACCTTATGGCCCTTATGCACAATATAGACTTACCAGGCCTGAGCACACACTCAAACCCTTGGTCTGTGCCCCATATACATGCCAGTGGCTCCAACACCCACTTCTTTCCCTTTTCACTCCCACCTGCACTCAGTCCCTCCAGTTACATCTCTGACACTTTCATACTCTGTGACACTCTCACAATGTTATGTTCCAACTGGGTAGCTGGAGATGTAGACCTGGGAGCTTCTCCTAGTCGAGGAAGTCCTGACAGGGGTATCAGACAACAGTAAAAGAAAATCAAAGTGTGACATTGGGCATAGGTGTGAAGTACAGGTGCTATGATGCAAGGGGGATACCCAGGTAAGACAAAGATAAGGAACCAGTGTACGAAGAGGTCCGGTATATAAGTATACGAATGAAGAGGAGCCCGAATATGGACTAAGGGTATGGGCAAAGGGCGAGGACGTCAAAAGGATGTGCAAGCTAAAGTGCCAGGTGTGAAATAAGTGAGGATAAGGGCCATGTAAGCAGGGCAAAGGGGAAACTACAGCATGACGTCAGTGAGATGCATGGGTAGGGCAAGGGGGTGCACAGATAGTACCAATGGTAAGGTAAATAAAGAACGTCAAGGTGAATAAAAAGAATATGAAAGCGTATGAGGGAAGCCAGGGAAAGATCCTGGGCAGATGCAAGGACAAAAGACAGTGATGAGGAAGATCCCCAGATGTGACCGGCAAAGGTCCAAGGTGATGGAGTGGTAGGGCATTCCTGGGTGGACACAGGAACGGGTCTATGGTGGAGGGTAGGACAGGGAAGTAACTTGGGGTGGGGACAAGGGTGGAAGACGAAGAGTCCGAGTGATGTCTAGTCGTAAAACCAAGCAAGGGGGTCATGTTGGGAACAATGATGGCCTTCCTAAGCAAGGAGGGATAAGGACGAAGGCCAGGGTACAGGTATGAGGCAAGTTCTCACAGGTGTGTGATAGGGCTCGAGCCGAAAAAGGGATAGGGGCTAGGCAAGTTGTAACACACAATCTCTGCCTACCCCTGATTAGTCCATAGTTTCTAAATGATGCAATGATACTTACCTATTTTTTGGCTGTCTCTTTGGCCTTCCCCTGCTTTTCTGCCCTGCACTCCTTCTTTGCCTTATGTGCAGCCTCTGCCTCCTCTGCTCTCCTTTGTTCCTTCTCTGCCCTCTACTCCTTGATACCATGCTGCTGCTCAGTATACTTCATAGCACACAACTCATTATCATCATCTGCACTCTCCACCAATTGTTCTTCAAACCATGTCTTGATATTATTGATATTGGACATGATGGTTCAAGTTCAAGGAGAATGGACAACACTTACTGAACCTTATATTTCAACCATTTGCAATTCAAACTCCGACCTCTTGTCACTCTGCATTTATCCTCAAATAGACCCTCAAGGATTTGTGCCTAAAAGGGAGATACTGTCATATACCATAACTCTAACCTCTGGAACCTCCTTTGACCTTTGTATATACAAGTCAAGTAAGAAAGCTACAAAGGTATACCATGAGATGCCCACCAAGTTAACTGGGTGGGCATCAGTGGCCTAGGAAGATTGAATTTATGGATTACTTTATTCTTAGAGTAGTAAGCAATTGCCACCCTCTCCCCTTTTCCCCATTTCTTGACCTGGTGTTTCAAAATCCATCCTGTCAGGAATAATACTAACCCTGGGGAGTATTGAAATTTGGCAGCAATGTCATTCAAAATTGGTAAGGCATCCTTACTGGTTTCAAGACTAACCAACATGTTATAAAATGCAAGAGTACTGCCCTTGTCACAATGGAATGGCATTAAGCAGTTGACAATAACATCCAATCTGGTAAATGCAGTGGGCCAAGCAGTCAGCTGGAAGCCCAGCTGTTCCCTACATTTACTAGCAGCAGCTAAGCTGGGTGTCCAAAATTCCTGGTAGACAAACCCAAGAACTGCATTGAGAAACCACTCAGAAGGCTCCATTATTAGAAGCCAAGCTTGAACCCCTAGGATTTTAAGGGACTTTGATGATATAACCAGATCTTGTGGTCACTTATCTGAGAGTGGCAGCCATCAGCCTTGAAACTGTGGCCATCATTATGTAATACTCACCATATGTCCTACCATGAATGTTTCCACAGAAATGGACATCTGCCACACTCCAAACATTGCCTCTGTCCCAGGAATGACAAATCTGTCCAACTGCCAGGAGCTTCCAGATTTTGGGCTGTTCATCAGGATACCTCAGAAGGTCTTCATATAATTATTGAGTAGTTTCTAGAAAATATGGTAAGAATGGAGCCATCCTTTCCCTCAATTGAGACTTACCATCCAGTGAGGCAAGAAAATACCTGGTAGATACCACACAAGTATATTCCTGTGGATATTTTGTTATACAGCTGGAATCACACAGCTGGAGTCCACTGTCAGAAACTGGAGGAAAAGATAGACAGTGGACTCTGACTACTGTAGGAGCGAACAACAAACAAATAACAACAACAATGCGCCACAATGTGCCACAATGTTCTAAGTACGAAAATGCGTTGCACAATCAATCATTGCAACAGTTTCTTCGCCATAACCTCATACTCCTCCTGGCCATGCTTTTGGAGCATGTTTCACAAAAAATTGAGGTAGTTTGAGGGCCCAATCATGAATGAGAGTTTCTTCGTTTTTGTCGACTTCTCTTCCTTTGATGTAGATTTACCTCGTAACATTTTCTTGACTTTGGAATAGATAGTCAATGAGATAGAGAATACCTGCTCAATCTCTGAGTCATCCTCAACGTCCCGAGTTGGGGATGGCGATGACATGCTGGCCTGCAACAAATAGAAGGACAGAAAAAACTAGTATTACAGTAACTAGAGATATATCTGGGGCCCTGGACATGTGATAGCTAAATTGTTTGAGTGATTTGGCAACTTTCCATGCACTTTTGAAAACCGCTGTAATGATGAGTTAGTCATATGAGGTAGTGTTAGTCACAAGTCACTAATTCTAGAGTTCACTTTGGGCAAAGGTCATGTGGTGTCACAAGGTGTCATATTGTTAGATGTGTTGATTGCATACCTTGCAAGTCTCTTACTGTATTTAGTATCGCAGCCACATTGTGGCGGGCTGTTTTGGTTTGTTTCACCCATAGTTGTATTCCTGAAGCGCCAGTGTCCGCTTTTCTTAGCTTCTCACTGTGGACTCCAGATATGTGCAGTTTCCACTCAAATATGCCAGCTTCTCACTGTGGACTCCAGCTGTGCGGTTCCCGCTGTTTTAACACATATCCTGTGTTTTTCATCAAGGCAGCTCTGACAGTTTGCATCAAACTCCTTATGAACTCTACTAAGTTCTCATTCAGGTTTCAACTCCTGAACTCCAGACTTCTAATTCTGTTCTCATTATGTTACTTTCCATTTCCTTATAATAACTCCTTGTCTCTTTTTATATTAGTTCTGCTTCTTGTCTCACTCCATACCTGTGCCTGCTTAGGAGCATAGCTTTGGTTATACTTATCCTCTGGACACTTACCAATCCACTTAGTCTTCTGTTACAAATCCTATGTAACTCCAAGTATATAAACTCCTAGAACTCCTGTACTTACTCTTTAGTCTGAATATTAATTTAGTTCACTACTCCTCTTCTCTGAGTCTAGATGACTCCTCTCTGATCCTCTGCTTGACTTGATGTTGTTCACAATGTCTTAAGTCTTCTACCTCCAACCTTCTGAAATCCAGGATACCCAGTTCATTCATAAGGGTACATCACATACAGTGAAGCCAAGTCCCTTATGAACACAACTCTGGTGATCTGGAGTTGCCACCAGAGTAGACTGGCTTTTAACACAAGGGCAGCATCACAAGTGCAAACAATGTTGGTTGATTAAAGCCAACTAAATCTTTCCTGCACTCTTTTCAACCTTGTCCCTTGTCCTTCTGCTATTTTGTTACCCATTCGCCTGATTGTGGTAATCATTGAGGTAATATAAGCATTTGTACTTTATGGTTATGTGGGACTGCAGCCCACATAATCATCAAGTATATGTTGCCTGAAAATGTATGTGGTTGCATCTTGTTACCATGGCTCATGTTGCCATTCCAGTGTTTCCCCACTTGTGGGCTCAGGGGTATGGTTAGTTGAGGATTGGTGCATCAGGGTACTATTCCTGCTTCTGCTTTCTCACTAGTGGGCTTGAGGTATTATTGGTTGAGGATTGGTGTGTTGTGGCACTAGTGTTAGGGTCCAATAGGCCCATAAGTAATATAGTATAATAATCTGGTACATGTGATTTATCAATCACATGTACTATTAAGGAATACTTAAGACAAGGGGCCATTTTGATGATGGCCCCATTCTATCTTTACAATATTTTATGTATCATCTTATGAATCCCATAATGATTCACTTCACTTGTGTGATCTTGAGTTATCAGGTAGATTCACTACCATAATACCTTGCAATTTTTTCAAGTGCATAAACTTCAATTTATGATGATGAGCTGCACAGTAACCTATAGTCAAGCACAGGCAATGGTGGGAAAACTGCCTGGAGATAAAGGAAATCCACCTCCAAAGAACATTGGCTGACAATTCCCAAAGGACCCCCTGCAATGGAAAAAGCAGATAAAAAAAGCTAGGAAAGGAGCTACTGCTCCAAGTAGTGAGATCAGAGAAGTAGGACAGGACTTAGGAGATCTCCTGAACCCACCTTCAACAAGCACCACTAAAGGAATCATACAGGGCACAAATACTGGATCCAGGACCATAATGAGTCCACTCACCCCACAGCGCTCTGATGTTGAGTCTATCAGACTCATGGTCAAACATGATCCATTCACAAGAAACAAGAGTCCTCCAGCACAAGTTTATACAGAGGCAATAGCTCCTATGTGGATGGGCGAGGGCCCTTTGATTTCCACAATCATGGGGTAGAACCTGACCATCATTAGGCCCTTAAGGTCAAATGTATAATGGCTGCCCTTACAAAGGAGACTGACAATAGATCAACCAGCTGGGCTAGAAGCCCAGGCATTGACACAATGATAAAACAAGAGCCAGAAGAAGAAGGTCCCTTGAAGGTTATAGATAAAGGCAAGAGATGTCACCAGAGGGGACCTGCTCCAGATATGCCCAATCTCCCAGACTATCTGTCTGAACGAAGTTTGGACATCATTTGCCACATATATGGGTCAAGGCGCAGAACTGCCATTCTCCAATAGATGGTGAGAGATAGGGCAAATACCCCTGGGAAAAGAGTCCTTGTTGTAATATACAGTGACTTCCAAAATTGAGTCAATGTTTTGCATTTTTGGAGTATTTTTTATATAGCTCAGGAACATGAACAAATAGAGCCAAAGTAAAAGTAGGTGCCAGAATGTGCCTGCCCCTGGCTTTATTCCAAAAAAGAATTTATGTACTTTGAATAAGTAATCATAGAGATATAGTCAATTCAATTCAGTATGTCATTGACTCAATTATGTAACTACCTGTCAGATCTGTCAATATTTGACAGCTGTCACATGTAACCCTTGATGGAAGCATGACAGATGGTTACCATCGCTACTATATTTTAGTAATCACTTCAACTGACACTATTTAAGGGTTGGTTTAATCTCTCTTGCCTTTCAAATTCCCTATGCATCTCACTTCCTCCTCTCAAAAAGAAAACATCCTTTCTCTGGCCTCTAATGGTCATTCTACTCATCATATTGCCTCCAAACTAGGTGTCAGCCAGTCTACTGTCTCTAGGATACTCAGGGATCTCCTTCCTAACAGACATATACCTCTTTTTGGCTGTCCCTTCAAGCTTTCAGTCACTTCTCAGCATGCTATCATTACTCAAATCACCACAGGCAGAGCTGTCAATGCTGTTCAGGCTAACCATCATATCAATTCCATCATTCCTAGTCCAGTCTCCTTACAAACAGTAAGAAGAGTCCTCAAAAACCATTCATTCAAGGCTGTTACAAAGAAAAAAAAAGCCACTTCTTGCTGTAAGAAACAAGAAGAAGCATTTAGCCTTTGCCCTACAGTACCAGAAATGGACTATTGAAGACTGGAAAAGGGTTATTTGGTCAGATGAGACCAAAATCAATAGGATAGGGTTAGATGGCAAGGAATGGGTATGGAAACAGGCAGATGAGGGTCTTATTAACAGAGAGGTTCAGGGAACAGTGAAATTTGGAGGAGAAAATATCATGGTATGGGGGTGTATGGGTTGGGAAGATGTTGGGCACCTTGCAGAGGTTAAGGGGAGAATGGATGCCAACCAATATGTGGACATTTTGAGGGACAACTTGCTTCCCAGCTTGGAGGAATCTGGAATTTGTCTGGAGGATGTAATCTTTCAACAGGACAATGACCTCAAACATACCTCCAAAAAAGCCAAGAAGTGGATGGAAGACAATGATATCAATGTCCTGGATCGGCCTCCACAATCTCCAGATCTTAATTTTATTGAATACCTCTGGCATCATATCAAAAAGGAGCTTGCTAAGTATTCAAGACATGCTAAAGGAGTATGCGAGATTTGGAATAGAGTGGCAGAAGTATGGAACTGAAATGACCCAAAGCAAGGCCTAGGCAAATCAACTAAAACCAACCAAGGAAGTGGAGAGGATCTGAGAGGATCTCTTTGGAGGTGAATTCCCAAGTGAACTAGACTGGGGATACCAGGTGTAGCCCTCTGGGTTTATATAGCAAACTAAACTATGTGTACATGTTGTAATCAAATCTATGATCTAGGGCATAGGGTGAACGGTAATTAAATACGTGAGGCATATGCATGTGGAATGGAAGCTAGGTGGAAATGAAAGACATGAATTGCACACGCAGTGTGGCAGAATGGAAGAGAATCATAGAACGGAGATGAACGTGAGAAAGAATATAACTTAATATAGATAAAGTGTCCATCTGAGATCTGGGCTAGCACATGACCTTGTCACGTGACCCTCAAGGGGTATTTCAGAGTCGCACGGAGTCCATTGTCTCCTAGAGAAAGGTAAGAAGAAATAAGTTAGACGTGGTGGTGCACATGATCTAGTCACGTGACTGAGAAACTAGAAGAAAAGTGATAAGTACGAATTGTGAGTACACTCTGTTATGCAACCGTAACAGGAACAATATAGATTCAGAGGTGTGTTAGAATTTGATTGAAAGCATGCCTAGGAGGATCCAAGCAGTGATGAAGGCCAAAGGAGGTCATACAAAGTACTAGAATTGGCTAATTCTATAGATTTGATATATAGTTACAAAACTGAGTCAATGACTTGCCAATCTAAATTGACCATATCTCCATGACTACTAATTCAAATGGCATAATTCCTTTTGCAGAACATAGCCAGATGCATGTACAGTTATTCACCCACTTACACTTTGGCTCTATTTGTTTATGTTCCTGAGTTATATAGCAAATACTCCAAAGTTTCAAAACATTGACTCAATTTTGGAAGTCACTGTATTAGGATGATGGAGGACCCCCCAATGATGAAAGCAGTGATGAAGACACAGTGCATGGACTCCACTGTCAAGGAGCTGGGAGAGGTCCACCTCTAGAGAGAAGACCAAGAGGAACCAAATCCCCTGGTAGGGGCCCTCCTAGAAGAGGCCCTCCAAGAGGAGATCCTCCAGGAGGGGATCCTGATGACAATAATCCTGACAAAGATCCCAATGAGGATCAGGGTGAGGATCAAGGGGGTAATCTCACATGAAGGAATTATCTGAGGGGATATACCCTGGACAATACTAGATAACCGAGATCATATGCAGCACAGATATATGCACTGCATAGATGAGGAGGTCAGTCAACTGATGAGCTCATTGGGGCCTGAAATAAAGGCAATGAATCTGCCAAAACCTAGTAAATACAGAGGGCAGGATAACCCTCAGAAGTCCAATAACTGGATTAGCCAGTTATTGAAGTACTTCCATATATTTAAAATAACTGGACCTGACCAAGACAATGTTAAACCAGCTGGAACTGCACAGCTGGAGTCCACAATGAGAAGCTATTTGGATTCAAGTGAGAAGTGTACATACTTGGAGTCCACAGTGAGAAGCTAAGGAAAGCGGTCACTGTGGTGCTCCAGGGATAAAAACTACCAGCTAAACAATACTAAACAATATGCCACAATATGGCTGAAATACTCATATGGTAAAACACTCACACAGTGTGCAATCAATACATCTAACACTCCCCCCTGATTGTGCACCTCTTTGGAATGTTGGGAATCCAAGCATGCTATAGAATTGCTGCACTTTTATCCAAGGCAGCACCTTGGTGAGCATATCAGCAGGCATGCTCACAGTAGGGGTGAAAGATGGCAAGATGACACCTTGCTTGATCACATCATGCAGCCAGTATCACCAGAGATTCAGCTGCTTCATTCTGCCATAATGCTCTGGATGCTTTGCCACCTAGATTGCAGACTGGTTGTCCATATGGAGAATGGATGATCCCTGGAGCTGAAATCCAAGTTCTGTAAGCAGTTTGCACATCCAGACTATTTCCTTGCCAGCCTCACATGCAGTGATGTACTTGGCCTCAGTGGTGGACAGAGCAACAATGGACTGGTGCTTGGACAACCAGGAAACAATGCCAGTCCCGATTTTGACAACATATGTGCTGGTGGAACATCCAGAGTTCCTGCACCCACCATGGTTTGCATCAGAGAAGGTGGAGAAGAGTGCAGAGCTGGAGGGATCTGGGAAATAGGTGATTCTATAGGCGAGAGTGCCTTGGATATAGTGGAAGAGGTGCTTGATGGCGTTCCAGTGGGCAATACCTGGGTTGGCTGTGAATGAAGCAAGCTGGCCCACAGCATATGCGATGTCTGGGTGAGTGGTGCAGGAAAGGTACAGTGACTCACAAAATTGTCCCAATGTTTTGCACTTTTTGATTGTTCAGTAAATAGCTCTTACAC
>QFEL01000452.1:0-15451 GCA_003316195.1 Neoboletus brunneissimus | reverse complement strand
AAATGACAGTGATGGGGAAGATCCCCAGATGTGACCAGTGAAGGTCCAAGGTGACAGGAAGGAGGGGCATTCCTGGATAGGCATGGGAACGGGTCTATAGCGGAGAGTAGGACGGAGGAGGTAACTCAGGGCAGGGGTGACGACGGGAGATGAGGAGTCTGAGTGGTGTTGTGTCATAGGACCAAGCAAGGGAGTCATGTTAGGGACGATGACAGCCTCCCTAGACAAGGAGGGACGAGGACAAGGGGCGGGGTACAGGTGTACGGGCGGTGCTCACAGGTGTGAGACAGGGGTTCGAGCTGAAAAAGGGATAGGGGCTAGGCGAGTTGTAACATATACTGGACCTTCAAATACACCTGTACTCTAGCTTCAGCTTACCAGTTCTTCCTCTGGACTTGTACCTAATTCCTACCAGCTATACCCTTGTATTCGCATATTCTGCCTATGCAACCCTCTTTGATTGCCTTCTTCTGTTGTCTGGCACCCCCATCAGGACCTCCTTGATAAGAAGTCACTTACCGGTCTATGTCTTGAGCCTACCCAGGTTCAAACGTAACAGTATCCCACCCAATCAATTTATGCTACTCTTTTCTAAATGACCCAAACCTTTTACTACTTTATCTTCAAAGCACATCCCCTATAATCGTCTGGAAGCTGATTTATAGAGAGGGGGTAGTGTTACGGTCGCATAACAGAATGTACTCACAATTCGTACTTATCATCTTTTCTTTCTAGTTTCCCAGTCACATGACTAGATCACGTGCACCACCACGTCTAACTTATTTCTTTTCACCTTTCTCTAGGAGACAACAGACTCCATGCAACTCTGAGATACCCCTTGAGGGTCATGCGACAAGGTCATGTGCTAGCCCAGATCTCAGATGGACACTTTATCTATATTAGGTTATATTCACTTCTCACGTTCATCACCACTTATGATTTTCTTCCATTCTGCCACACCGTGTGTGCACCTCATGTCTTTCATTCCCATCTAGCTTCCATTCTACATGCATATGCCTCACATATTTAACTACCATTCACCCTATGCCCTAGATCATAGATTCAATCATAACATGTACACATAGTTTAGTTTGCTATATAAACCCAGAGGGCTATGGCTGGTATCCCCAGTCTAGTTCTCTTGGGAATTCACCTCCAAAGAGATCCTCTCAGTCCTCTCCCCTTCCTTGTTAGGTTTTAGTTGATTTGCCTAAACCTTGCTTTGGGCCATTTCATTCTCTGGAAGAGCTGAAAATGCCATCCTGGATACTCATCCTGCTCAGGATTGGTTCTTTCTTTCACCTCTACAAGGATTCCAACTCATGCATGCCAAAACCATCAAGGAATCTTTCCCAAACTTTACTAATCCATATATGTATAGTATTTTCTTAATACAAAGGCTTCTCTGCCACTTTTCATACATACATACATCCTTTCATTTGACCAAATCCTAATCTTGATCTCATCTGACCAGATGACCCTAGTTTACTCCTGCACAGTGCAAATTTGATACTTGAAAGCAAAGATTGGTCTATATCTTATAATTGACAGACACTTCTTCTGGACTATAGTCTTCAGGGATGCAGACATGTGCACACGGTGCATAGTTTGGAAAGGGACAGCAAGAGATGGGCAGAATTAATAAAAGGAGTGGCCTGGACAGTATTTTCAGCTCTTCAAGTAATAACACTAGAGACAATTATTCTTCTGGTAGTAGGAGAAAGCTTGCAAGAACATTCTAATTCAATGTTTTCCTTGTCTTGGTTGATTCTGTTAATGGCCCTTGTCATAGCAAACTCTCCCAGATCATTTTTGGACTAGATTTTATAAACAAAAAGGCCAGATTCATCAAAAATAAGCATATTGGCTCTAAAAGAGACAGAAATGGGTTTTATGATAAAGCAGGGTTAATATATGCCATTTATATCACCTAGGATTATGTAATTTACATAATAAGACAAGGCTAGGATATAGCATCCATTAGAAGCTGTCAAATCCTTATGTTATTTACTAAATAATAACTAGTAACATCAGGGTCAAATAAGTGTCCCAATGACATGTCATTCTGAAATGCCTATATCTCAGTGCCATGGCAACCAAATCACATGACCAAGATCTCATCTTCAGGGCAAGGGTTAGGGCTATTGATGACCCTGCAAGGATTAAAGATAATATATTCTGATTCTCTTGTAAATGTCAAGTCTTTCCAAAATGGCCCAACATTGGGACACTTATTTGAGCCACTGTACATCGCCCACAAGTCTTGTGTTGACAGGTCATTAACTGGTCCATAGATTCATGTGCACACCTGCCTTCTGAAGGCACAGGAATGTGGCATTGAGGCACTTCTGGAAAACTGAGTCACTGAAAAGATGCAAGAGGTGGTGCCAACGGTGAAGAAGTGGAGGATGGAGATTGCTGATTGACAGTAGCAATGGAAAGAGCAAGAGCACAAGAAGTGGACCTGGCTGGAGCAAGTGCGGGTGGTGGAAGAGCCCAGCCAGCCAGCCATGGGCAACAATCAGCCTGGGCTATTGCAGGGGTGCATGTGGGTGGCATCCCAAGGAAAGGTGAGTAGCCTCTTATGATGGATCAGCTGCTTGCTGATTCCATAACAGTGAGCACAGACAGATGAAGACAATGAAGACAACAATGAGGACAAGGAGCAAACCCACCCAGTGTCTTCTTAATTAGGCTCAGCAATGGGAACTTGAATAAAATCAATAATGGTTCCCCCAGACAATTGCTTTGCCTTTCACAGTTGGAACACTATGAGCTAGGGATATTTTGTATCTCCTAGATGAAACAATCACCTGTTAGGTTAGTATTGAGTCAGTGAAATACTTAGTGTACCCAATAATATGAGTTGTTTGCCAATCTTCAACAATGTTTACAGATTGAAACTTTGAAGTTACTTCAGCTAAGGTCTGGTTAGTAATGTGTGTTTATAGGTGTTTGTACACCTGGGTGAACACTAGTCAACACTAGATTGTTGCTAGGTGTGAAAGGGGTTGGATTATAGGTAGCTAGAAACTATTTCCTAAAGAGGTTAGTAGCTTTGTATAGTAGTAATCTGATGATATGGTGACTTGTCACACTGTTGAGGTGTTCCAAATGTATTGGAATATATAATAGTAATTCTCTTAGTCCACTCAGATAGGTTATTAGAAAACACAAATCTTTATTGTGCAACTAAGGAGAAGAAGTTGAGGTATCAGACTGAACTATCACTTATCCTCTAGGGTGGATAGTCAGGTGATTGGTGGTGATGAAGATGTCCTGATAGGCTTAGGTTGTTGGGGATCTATTCCTTTTAGTTGCCCTGTTAAGGGTTTTCTTCCTAAAAGTATCCTATTACACTTGTCCACTAAATGGGTACAAGTTTTTTACTTCTAACAAACTAGCTAGCAGTCCAAATGGTGGGAATTAACCTGCATTAGGCCCTCTGTGGGTTACCTGTGGAGGGAACTCCAAATGGTGAGAAGAGTGGTCCTCTTTCTAGGAGTGTCTCCTAGGGGGGTCTTCTTTTTTCTCTTTCTTTCTGATGGCCTCAAAAGCTCTCCTTATATAAGTATTTACAGGGGCTGTGCTAGCCAATCAGAAGCTTTGGCTTGCTTACAAAGCACATTACAAACACCAAGACTTTCATGAGTCATGATGAGTTATCCTGAGTCATGTATTTGAAATGGCTATACTGGTACTAAGTTTTTATACAAAATGAATGCCAAGAGATTTATGAGTCATGCTGAGTCATGCTGAGTCAATATGACTCATTCATGGTCACATGATTCATTTGTCACATTAACACTTGGCTAAGTATTTGATAATTACAATAATAATGAGCAATGCACTTATAGATAGTAGTGATGCTATACAATAGTAAAAGAGATTATTAAATATCTCACCAAGCTTTGGGTGAAATATTATGAAAATTTAAGGGATGGTAGGTCATATTAAACTCCATATGTGTTATGAGTTCATGCTCATAATGCTTTACTTTTCCTTTTCACTCGCCCTGCTTCGCTAACCTCTAATCTTTCTCATTTACTTTATTACTTTTACCTTAGCTATTTCTGATCATGTGACCTTTCCCACAATCATGTGCTCTTCCATTCCCTTTGATCATGTGACCACTCTCTTTCACAGTCACCTGATACTTTCTATCTTTACCTCCTTTCCTATCACCTTGGCCATGCACTCGTCCACTGTTACGCTCCAACCGGGGGTTAGCTGGAGCCGTAGACCTGGTAATGTCTTCTGATAGAGGAAGTCCTGATGGGGGCGCCAGACAGCAGTAGAAGACGATCAAGAGATGGACATTGACTAGGTGTGAAGTACGAGTGCTACAACGCTAGGAGAAGTCCAGGGTTCTCGGTACAAGGGAAGTACCAGGTAAGATCGAGGTAGGGAATAAGTACGCTAAGAGGTCCGGTATATAAGTGTAATGAATCAAGAGGAGCCCGAATGTGGGCCAAGGGTGTGGGCAAAGGGCAAGGCCGTCAAAAGGACGCGCAAGCTAAAGTGCCAGGTGTGAAATAAGTGAGGGTAGGGGCCGCGTAAGCGGGGCGAAGGGGAATATTACAGCATGATGTTGGTGGATGTATGACTAGGACAAGGGGTGTGCTGATAGCACCGGTAGTAAGGTAAATGAAAGTCTACAAGGTGAATAAGAAGAACGGGAAAGCATACGAGGGCGCCAGGGGGAGATCCTGGGCAGATACAAGGACAAATGACGGTGATGGGGAAGATCCCCAGATGTGACCGGTGAAGGTCTGCGGTGACTGGGAAGAAGGGCATTCCTGGATAAGCACGGGAACGGGTCTATGGTGAAGGGTGGGACGGAGGAAGTAACTCAGAGTGGGGGCGAGGGTGGAGGATGAAGAATCCGAGTGGCATCTAGCCGTTAAACAAAGCAAGGGAGTCACGTTAGGGACGATGACAGCCTTCTTAGATGAGGAAGGGGGGAGGACGAGGGGTGAAGTACAGGTGTACGGACGGCGTTCACAGGTGTGAGATAGGGGTTGAGCCGAAAAAGGGATAGGGGCTGGATGGGTTGTAACATCCACCATGGTCTAGGCCTTACCATTTCCCATGATGTACTTCTCTTCCCACTCCCACATTCATCTCTGTACTTACCTTACTCATCATTCCCACACTACATTATACCCTACACCCCATACTTACTATCTATGGTCGTTTACCTACACACACAGCTTGGTCTGTGCCCACTGTACTATAGTATATAATATATCCCTAGATGACCTTAGAACCCCAGTTCTAAGATAGTCGTCTAGGTCTTGGATACTCAATGAGAGTTCCTCTCCATTAGATGTGACAAAATATCATTCACTCTGAAAGGTATTCCGGCAGTCCGGTCCTCCAAAGGGACTGGATAGATTTGCACTTATTCCAGAGTTAGGACTTGCAACTCCAGAGCAGCATCTGTTCTTACAGTATGGAGTCACCACTCGGCAATGGCTCCTACAATTATTACTATACCTTTCCCTCAATTTTTCCTCCCTGACACTTATTGAGGTATGAGTGTGCCTTCAACATACAGTATATATAGTCCCTTCTCTTCTCCATGCACCTCAGTTGTTCTTGCCCTTTGGCAACAGCTGAGGTGAGTCACTTATTTTACATTAGCTACTCTGAGACTAATGTAAGGTACCATAGCTCTGGTATCTACAGGTAAATATAGTTGTTCTCACCCTTTGGCAGCAGCTGAGCTCCAGTACCTACAGCACTGGATCTGCTCCACCAAAACTCTGGACTTTTGGACCTCCAGACTTTAACAGGTTATAAGCCCTGCTCGCACCAACTAAACAACTCATCCACTCACACATTCCTCAGTGCACTTGCATACCCTTAAAACACACCGAGCTCTGGCTACTGGCTATCTAACGCCACCATCAGGAAACAAATTCCCTCCTATCATTCCACCCTGTCCTGTCATTCAGCATGACATCGGATACCATCCGAAGTGATGAAATCCTAACCGGACCTGAGACCTTCCCACTATGGAAGGTCAAAACCACCCAAAAACTCTGCAGCAGCAAAGTTTACGGAGTCATTTCTGGAACAGACATTGCACCTACCCTTGGAATAACCGGAGTTACTGCTATGGATGTCCATGACTGGCAGGAGCACAACGAGAAAGCCCACAGCATCATCCAGGAATGCATCTCTGACACCCTCCTACTCAAAACAGAATCCTGCGCTTTTGCAAAAGACCTATGGGACAAACTTGTCTCACTCCTTGATGCTCCGAGTGTCTCCTCCACCTTCTACATTTTCCAACAGCTATTCAATGCAAGCTGGAATGGAAACTCCAACATTTCGGAGCACATTGCATCACTCCAAACCTCTGACTCACGACTTACTGGCATGAAATTCGCCATTGACTCCAAGGTCATGGCCTTCATTCTCCTGAATTCCCTCCCAAAAACTCCAGAATGGAAATTATTCAAGTTGTCGCTCATTAATACCATGAAAGATGACAAGCTCACCTTCAATGCGGTAGAAACCCGAATCATCACCAAAGACACTCACCTCCATCTGGTGTGAATATCACCTCTCCACCACACACAACTCTGCTGACTGCCACCACTACCAGAAATGGGTCACAGAGTTACAGAGGGGAGGATTCAGGAAACCAGAGAAAGGAAAGGAGAGGGTGAACAAGGCAGAGAGAACTCCAGATCCTCCGGACTTGGCAAATGTAGCTCGTGAAAATGTATCCAAATCCCTAATTCAACACATTCACGCCTACTCATTGTCCAAACGAAGTAAAAATGAAAGAAACACATTGATCATAGACTTTGAAGCGACATTACACATGGTCCCATACTGATCCTGGTTCCGGACATATCAACCATTTCATCCCCCACATCCAGTGACCCTCAGAGACAACTCCGTGGCACATGCTGTTGGAATTGGAACAGTGCCACTTCTATCGCAAGTATCAAAGAACACCTTTGAAATTGTTCTATCAAATGTTCTCTTAATCCTGGAGTTCCAGATCTCGCTCATCTCAGTAAACTGACTCGCCTCCACTGGTTTTTCCACTGTCTTTCCAGCCAAGTCAAATGCTTGTTATGTCCAAAAGGACAACAACAGCATCTTGATTGCCAATCATGTAGATGGCCTATACCATGCAAGAGTCACCCCGAAAGACCAAAAGGAGGCAGCCCATGCATCTGTTGACATAAACCTCCTTCACAGACAGATGGGACATATGTCCATCGACCAGATACAACACATGGTTAGGTCCAACCAACTCTGAGGCATCGACACTCTCACTGGAACACCCGCATTCTGTGAAGCATGTATACTCAAAAAGATAAAATGACTACCATTCAGAGTTCAGGATGAACCTCGGAGCACTCGCCCCCTGGAGGTAGTACACATGGATGTTGGAGATCCCATAACTCCAAGATCATGTGAAGGCTACAGATTTTGGCTAATCATCGTTGACGATTTCAGCCATTTTCCTTGGATCTACTTCATGAAACACAAAAGTGAAGCCCTACAGATCTACAACCAATGGAAGACTGATGTCCAAACCCTGCTCCAAATGGAAGTAGGACAGGAGGATTTCTTGGAACTCTACACAAAATTCATCCAGAGTGACAGAGGAATAGAGTACACCAACAAGGCCTTTCAAAACCAACTCTGAGCTGATGGTACACTCCTTGAAACCTCTGCCCCATACACCCCGGAGCAAAACAGTCTAGCAGAATGCATGAATCAGACACTGGCCACATTGGCCAACACCATGCTAGAGGAGTCCAAACTCCCAAAGTCATTCTGGGCAGACATTATGTCTGCCGCTGCTTATATCTCCACACGAAGTCCGACTTCCGGGTTACAAGGAAAGGTCCCCTACCAGATTTTCTTCAAATGCCAGGTCGATCTAACTCTCTTCCACCCCTTCAGGTGTCCAGCCTATGCCTACATGCCAAAGGAGTAGTGGGGGGGGAAATTCTGACCACATGGAAGAAGATGCATCATGCTAGGGTATACTTATGGACAACAAGCCTACAAACTCCTTGACATCAAATGCTGGACCATCATCTCCAGCTGTCATGTCATCTTTGATGAGTCTGGAACAATCTCTAAGACCAAATCTGCTCCATGGAATGGCCACATTGTTGAGGGACAGTGGAAGGGCCTAATTCCAGAGCATCTCTGCCTACCGGAACATGATGATGATAATGACCATCCACCTCCATGCAATGCCAGACCAGTGGGAGACATCCCCACAGCTCCGGAACACCCTCCAGAATGCCCTGCTAGCCCTGGCATTGAAGAACTGGCAAACCAATTAGACCAACTCTGACTAGATGAAGTTCCTGCTCCTCCCCCTGATCTGGTCCCTGCTCCTGCTCCTGCTCCCATTCCTGCTCCTGCTCCTGCCCCAGCTCCAGCTCCACCTGTCTGACGAAGTAACCGATAACGACAGGCAGCAAACAAAAACAAGGAATATGAGTGCACCCTAGAGGAAGAAGCTGCAAGACGAGAAAATTGTAGAGAAGAAGCACAGGCCCAAGAACCCACTTCAGAACCAGAACTCCCAGGGGTGTTCTCTGCCTCCATCAAGGATTTTCTATTCACCAGAACAGCAAACTCCTCCAAAGAGTTACTTCCCAAAAACCTAAAGGAAGCATACTCCAGAGTGGACAAAGACTTGTGGAAATCCGCCATGGAAAAGGAACTCCAAAGCCTCAACTCCAATCACATCTATGAAACTGTACTCATTCTGGATGAAGTAACTCTGATCACCTCCAAACCTGTATTCCGAATCAAACGAGACAAAAAAGGGAATGTGGAGCAGTACAAAGTCTGGATAGTTGTATGCAGCTTCACACAGAAGGAAGGAGTTGATTACCAGAAGGTCTTTGCTCTGGTAGCAAATCTTGACTCCATCCATACCCTAATTGCCCTAGCTGCCAAGTACGATTTGGAATTGGACCAAATGGATGTCTCCACAGCCTACCTAAATGGAGAATTGGAAGAAGACCTATACATGTCACCTCCAGAAGGTGTCCCCATCCAACCCAGATACTGCTGGAAACTCCAATGCTCCCTATATGGATTAAAACAAGCCGGCCAGACTTGGAACAAAACCTTGGACCGGAAGCTCAGAGAACTCAGATTTATCTGCCTAAATGCTGAAACATGCCTCTACATGTTCCAAAAGGATGGACAAGTCTGCTTTCTGGTTGTCTATGTCAATGATCTCCTTCTAGCCGCCACCACTTGGAAGTTCATGAACTCCATTAAAACAAAACTCTTTGCTGCTTTCAAAATGCACAATCTCGGAGAAGCTAGATACATCCTTGGAATTGAAATCAAGTGAAACTGGAAACTCCGGACAATCTCCTTGTGCCAATCCCAATATTGTTGCACAATTCTTGAGCAAACTGATATGTCCACCTGTAAACCAGCATGGACCCCCATGGCACACGGCCTCCAGCTTTTGGCTACTGATCCAACAGATGACTGTGTAGTTCTGGAGATGATCATTGAAGGAAAACAGGTCTCATATTTGACCATTATAGGTTTGCTCATGTACCTCATGCTCAGAACACATCTGGACATTGCCTACACAGTCAGTGCACTTAGTCATTTCAGTGCAAAGCCCAAATTTGTCCACTGGGAAGTGGCAAAATGTGCACTCCAATACATACAAGCCACTAAGGACGTGGAACTCTGATTTGATGGATCTGAGCTCTCCATGGACATGGACTTCCATGGATACTCCAATGCCAGTTGGTCCCAGGAATTAGACAACTCCCACTCCACCTCCAGTTTTATATTCATCAGTAATCATGGAGCCATCTCCTGGTCCAGCAAATTGCAAAGCATGGTAGCTCTTTCCACCATGGAATCAGAGTACATCAGACTTAGCAATGCTGGACAACACCTAGCCTGGCTAAGAACCTTCTTTGACAAAATTGGACACCCACAGAAGGTTCCTACTGAATTATTCTGCAACAATCAAGCAGCCATCATTTTATGTCGCGATCCACAATTCTGAGCCCAGATCAAGCACATTCAATGCAAATACCACTTCATCCAAGACAACCTAGTCAGAAAGGGAGAAGCAACAGTCTGATATGTTCCCACCAAGAACATGGTGGCAAATATACTTACAAAGCCACTTGCAAAGGACCAGCACTGGAAGTTTGTCTGAGGAATGGGGTTGCAACTACACTTGAGTGGGAGTGACAAAATATCATTCATTCCGGAAGGTATTTCAGTGAAATGGCCCAAAGCAAGGCTTAGGCAAAATCAACTAAAACCTGATAGGAAGAGGAAAGTGACTGAGAGGAACTCTTTGAGTGTAAACTCCCAAGAGAACTAGACTGGGGATATCAGCCGTAGCCCTCTGGGTTTATATATCATTCTAACTATGTGTACATATTGTGTCTAGATCTACGATCTAGGGCATAGGGCAAGCAGTAATTAAATAAGTGAGGCATATACATGTGGAATGGAAGGTAATGGAAATGAAAGGCATGATGTGCATATGCTGTGTGGCAGAATGGAAAAGAATCATAACGGAGATGAACGTGGTCAATAAATATAACCTAATATGGATAAAGTGTCCATCTGAGATCTGGACTAGCACATGACCTTGTCACATGACCCTCAAGGAGTATCTCAGAGTTGCACAGAGTCCATTGTCTCCTAGAGAAAGGTGAAAAGAATATAAGTTAGATGTGGGTGTGCACGTGATTCAGTTACGTGACTGAGAAACTGAAGAAAAGATGATAAGTACGAATTGCAACTACACTCTGTTATGCAACCGTAACATTCGGCAGTCCAGTCCTCCAAAGGGACTGGATAGATCTGTGCTTATTCCAGAGTTAGGACTTGCAACTCCAGAGCAGCATCTGTTCTTATGGTATGGAGTTGCCACTTGGCAATGGCTTCCGCAATCATTACTATATCTTTCCCTTCATTCTTCCTGCCTAACACTTATTGAGGTATGTGTTACAACTCGCCTAGCCCCTATCCCTTTTTCAGCTCGAACCCCTGTCTCACACCTGTGAACGCCATCCACACACCTGTACCTCACCCCTTGTCCTTGTCCCTCCTCGTCTAGGGAGGCTGTCATCGTCCCTAACATGACTCCCTTGCTTGGTCTAACGACTCGACACCACTCGGACCCTTCGTCTTCCACCCTCGTCCCCCACCCCAAGTTACCTCTTCCACCCTACCCTCCACCATAGACCCATTCCCGTGCCTATCCAGGAACGCCCTTCTTCCCGGTCACCTTGGACCTTCACCAGTCACATCTGAGGATCTTCCCCATCACCATCATTTGTCCTTGTATCTGCCCAGGATCTCCCCCTGGCGCCCTCATACACTTTCTCTTTCTTCTTATTCACCTTGTAGACTTTCATTTACCTTACCACCAGTGCTATTGGCACACCCTATGTCCTAGTCATGCATCCACCGATGTCATGCTGTAGTTTTCCCTTCACCCCGCTTACGCAGCCCCTACCCTCGCTTATTTCACACCGGCGCTTTAGCTTGTGCATCCTTTTGACGGCCCTGCCCTTTGCCCACACCCTTTGCCCACATTTGGGCTCCTCTTGATTCATTTACTTATATACCAGACCTCCTCGTACACTTATACTTTATCTTCGTCTTGCCTGGTACTTGCCTGGTACTTGCCTGGTACTTGCCTGGTACACGCCTGGTATTCACCTGGTACTCGCCTGGTATTCACCTGGTTCCCCTCCTAGTACCTTGGACCTATGGACTCCCCTAGCATTGTAGTACCCATACTTCGCACCCTATGTCAATGTCCACCTCTTTGATGATCTTCTACTGTTGTCTGGCACCCCCATCAGGACTTCCTTGCTTAGAAGATCTTACCAGGTCTACGTTCCCAGCTACCTGGTTGGAATGTAACAGTATGAGTGTGCCTTCAACATACAGTATACAGTGACTCCCAAAAGTGTTCCAATGTTTCACTTTAATGGAGTGTATGAAGTGTACTGCAAACACCTGTGGGGATTTTGCTTAGGCTTGGTGAGACAAACAATAGTACACACCCTTGGCTGCCTATGGGCACTTAGAACATGTGATTTGGTTCAGAGGAACCAGAGATATGACCATTTTAAAACAGCAACCACATTGGAATAGTTTTGTCACTTTTAATTATAATAAGGGTATTTGATATATATTAGTACTTGGTGTATCCTCCTTTGGCTTTAAGCACTGCCTCAATCCTCCTAGGCATGCTTTCAATCAATCCCTAACACACCTCCACTGGTATTTTATTCCATTCATCCTGAGTTCTCCTCCATAACTCCTCTATTCCCTTAGGAGGCTCCTCATAGTCTGCCAGCTTCCTTTTGAGGTGAAGCCAGACATGTTCTATGGGATTGAGGTCAGGGGATTGGGCAGGCCATATCATGGTTCTGAATTCCTGCTCTCCCAGCCATTCCTTGACCTTCTTGCAAGTATGCTTGAGATCATTGTCTTGCTGAAAGATGATATCAGAGGGATTTAGGCCATAGAACTCCAGAGAATTCTGGAGCTCATCCTTCAAAATCTGAAGGTAAAGGTCACCATCCATCCTATCATCAATCTTGGTTGCATAGCCAACCCCATTCCAAGCCATACACCCCCACAACATCAAAGAACCTCCTCCAAACTTCAAGGTTCCCTCAACTAACCTATTACTAAGCCCCTCTCCTGGCTTTTTCCATCCCCATTTGCAATCATCTGACCCAAGACAATTGATCTTGGTCTCATCAGACCATATGACTTGCTTCCAGTCCTCCAGAGGCCAATCTTTATGAGCATAAGCAAAGTCCAAGCAAGCCTTGTGATGTTTGGTAGAAAGTAGAGGGTGTTTGGACTTGACTACAGATTTCATACCAGCTTTTTTCAAGTGACAACAAACTTTATTAAAATAAAGAGGCTGATTGGTGATAGTGCAAAGAGATTTGGTGACCTGGACAGCATTCTCTGCCCTATTACTAGAAATAAGGCGAACAGCATGCCAAATATCAGTAGAGGAAAGTTTGGATGGATGACCTCCAGTAGACTTTTGAAGGTCAGAACACTCCTTGGAACAAAGCCTAGAGATGATAGCAGTGACAAGGCCTGTAGAGGAGACAATAGAGTGAAGAGATTGGCCAGCATCAAGCTGAGAAAAAATAGTGTTCTTTTGAGTAGCAGAGAGAGATCGCATGATGATAGTGGTTGGAAGTCAAGAAGTGTGGGAACATATTTGGACTCAGACATCATATTTATATGTATATCTTTGTTTGTAGCACAAAATAACAGCACATATCAACTTGTTTTATTAAGATCCCACTGCTTATATTAAAAGTGACAAAACTGTTCCAATGTGGTTGGTGTTTTAAAATAGCCATATCTCTGGTTCCTCTGAACCAAATCACATGGCCTAAGTGCCTGTAGGCAGCCAAGGGTGTGTACTATTGTTTGTCTCACCAAGCCTAAGCGAAATTCCCACAGGTGTTTGCAGTATACTTCATGCACTCCATCAAAGTGAAACATTGGAACACTTTTGGGAGTCACTATATCTTCCTGCTCTCACCTTGCTTCACTTGGCTTGCCCCCCCATTTCTCTTCAGCTAGGAAGTAATGTCCCTCTTGTCTGGTCTCATCTCGGAGACCTAGCTCCAGGCTTGCCCTCATTAGAAAGTCCACTTGGGACTTAGTGGACACAAGTTGTGTCACTTGTTATGTCTGTTACAGTTCAACCAGGAAAGGGTGATCATACCTGAAAGAGGGAAGCTCTAATGCAAGGGGAAAGCAAAGAATAAGAGTGAGGTTGGGAATGCCAGGGAAGGGGAGGATCAAAGGTCCTGTTACAACTCACCCTAGCCCCTATCCTTTTTCGGTCTAACCCCTGTCTCACACCTGTGAGAACTGCCTGTACATCTGTACCTTGCCCCTTGTCCTCGTCCCTCCTCGCCTGGGGAAACCTCCACCGTCTCTAACGTAAACCCCTTGCTTGGTCCAACGACTCGACACCACTCGGACTCTTCATCATCCGCCCTCGTCCCCACCCCGAGTTACCTCCTCCGCCCTACCCTCCGCCATAGATCCGTTCCCGTGCCTATCCAGGAACGACCTTCTTCCCCGTCACCTTGGACCCTCTCCAGTCACATCTGGGGATCTTCCCCATCACCGTCATTTGTTCTTGTATCTGCCCAGGATCTCCCCCTGGTGCCCTCGTACACTTTCCCTCTCTTCTTATTCACCTTGTACACTTCCATTTACCTTACCTTCGGTGCTATTGGCACACCCGTTACCCTAGTCATGCGTCCACTGACGTCATGCTGTAGTATTTCCCTTCGCCCCGCTTATGCAGCCCCCACCCTCGCTTATTTCACACCTGGCACTTTAGCTTGCGCGTCCTTTTGACGGCCTTGCCTTTGCCCACACCCTCGGCCCACATTCGGGCTCCTCTTCATTCGTATACTTATATACCGGACACCTTAGCATACTTATTCCCTATCTTCGTCTTGCCTGGTACTCCCCTAGCCTAGTACCTTGTATCTTGGACCCTAGCGATGTAGCACCTGTACTTCGCACCTTACCAATGTCCAACTCTTGATCATCTTCTGCTGTTGTCTGGCACCCCCATCAGGACTTTCTCGATCAGAAAATGCCACCAGGCCTACGTCTCCAGCTACCCGGTTGGAACGTAACAGGTCCTAGCCTTGGTCAACTCAGGTCTAGAGCCTTGTTGTTGAGTATAGAGTGAACTAAGTTGTAGTGAAGTCCTAGCTGGTCCAGTGATAGGCAAAGGGGAATTGCACAAAGGTGAGCTTCAAGATAATGATTCAGGAAGCTAAGCTAGGGAACAGTTGTGCTAGCTAGCAGTTTAAGTACAGTATCCTACTGTATGTTACGGTTTGGCCAGAAGTAGGCGACCGTAGACCTGAAGGTGAAAGCTCGAGTCGAGGGTGAAGGTTGGCTGGCGAAGAGGGCGCAGGAGAGGGCGAGGATCTAAGGTCCAAGGCCCAAGTCAACTCAGGTCTAAAGCCTTGTTGTCGAGTACGAAGGATGCGAAAGGCTCAACCAGTCCAGCAACAGGCGAGAGCAGATCGCACAAAGGTGAGCTTGTTTAGGATGTATTCGGAAAGCTAAGCTAGGGTACAGAGGTACTAGCTAGCGGTTTAAATAATGTACCCTACTGCACACGGGCCGAGTCAGAAGTGGTAAGTACAGGGCGAAGGGAAGAGGGTGCGCAAGGTGTCCGAGTGGGGGTACTACAGCAAGGGCACAGAATGGAGGTTATGGGGGCAATACTCGGAGATGAACAATCGGAGATGAAATGGAGCACTGCCCAGGGCGGAAGGGGAAGGTTCAGAAGAGAACCTGGGCTAGGCTGTGTAGATTTAGAGTTTGAGATGAAAAGGCACCAATAGAGATCGGTGATGAGTTATAG
>QFEL01000451.1:0-24680 GCA_003316195.1 Neoboletus brunneissimus | reverse complement strand
CCACTCCAGCAATCGCGAGAAACTTGTCGTCGGGAGAGAGTGCGAATGAGCGTATATCTTGAGCGTGTTGGATGAGACCAAGTTGTGTATGTGTCGACGTATCCCAAAATGTGACGGTATGGTTTGCAGAGTATGCGATGAATTCCCCATGATGCGGCAGTGCGATACACGAGGTCATACTGGTAGCGGGAGCTGGCCATTCCGAGACTACTGACCCTGTGGATGCTTCGACTTGTTTGATCGTACCGCCGGATATGACGAAGAGCTGATCATTTGACCAGAGAAGACCAGCGCGCAACGAGCCCACTGGGATTCCTACATCCACGTCCGCGAGTAAGCGACCGTCGTTGCTGTCGTAGACTCTAACGGAGTAAAAAGTAGCTGTCGCGATGCGATCACCTTGCGGCGAGTATTTCGCTGCTCTCACCCAATCCGCGTGGCGGAGTGGACCGACCACTCGGCTGCGAGTAGCGACATCCCAGACGGTGGCTGCGCGGTTATCTGATGTCGTGACGAGTCGCGTCGCGTCGGGCGAGAAATCGACTCCATCGACGTCATTGCCCACCTTGTGCGAGAAGACCCGTTCGTATGTGCTCGCATCCCAGACGGACACTTTACCCTCCAGTGTCCCCGCTGCGATCCATCTGCCATCCTTCGACACAGCGAGACACCAGACAGGCCCCGTTGTTGTCATCGTTGCTATACGTTTACCGTCTTCTACCCGCCATACTCGAACCCCCCCGTCTCCGCCGCTCAGAAGATGCTCGCCGTTTGCTGAGAATGTCACCGCGGCTATATATCTACCGTCGTCGATTTCGATGAGCGGTAAGTACTCTTGTCAATCGGTCAGCATCAACGCAGTTCTATCTCGCCAGTACGTACCGGTCATTGTAAACGTGGTGATCAGCGACTCCGCGACGTAGCAGAGCGATAGAGAGAGTCAACGAATGAGCTGTGGTCAGTATGCCTTTTTCGCAATGTATACATGTTCCCAGTGCTTGATATAGACCAGTGCGCACAGTGACATGCTCTATCAATTGTTTGCGGCGTTCGCTTACATCCAAATTATCATGATGTACCCACAGTGGGCGGTGGCCATGGAAACCGTTCTTTCACAAGGGCACCGCGTGACGAAAAATATGCCAGAGGGTGGTGGCGGCCGGAACAGAACAACTGTCTTGCAACCTGGAAGTTCTGAATCTAGGTCTGGTCTGGGGAGACTAGTATTTCCGCGGGTCCGTAACGTTCGTAACGTGTGTATTGGCTGTTGGCTCTTTCAAAACGCATAGACTGGTGGGTTTACGTTTAGCGCTCTCTGCGGTGGACGTTAGTAAATATCCTTTTTTATGGAAAGCAGGACCACCGTGCTCACGTGACCCATCAAAAACTTGAGCTTCGATACCATGTATAGGCAAACTTCGCTGGAGGACCTTGTACACCCTCAATCCAATTAATACCCACTTGCATCCAATTCTATTAGTGTTATACCACTCAATTTACTCGGAAGCTGGTAAAAGCTCACAAAATTGTTGCCCGATCAACTCTGCCAGTGTCCGATCGGCGAGTAGAATGCCAATCCCAGACCTCCTCGGACCTCTCAGTGAACGCCTCACCTCTTGGCCTCTCGTGCGACGAGTGCAGCCACTGAGTGGCCTGTGCCCCAGCACCCTTGCCATCACAAGCTACAACTAACCCGCCCGACTCCCAGTCTCAGCTCTGTCGATCCTAGCTCATGTGCAATTGTTGAGCATGAGCACGTCTCGAATTGTGTTCATCTTCACGATTGCATGCGAGCATGTGTGCACCCCACCCTGACATCCCCCACCACTAGTATCACTTGCCCACTGCGACTACTAACAATCAAATCGGCCATTTGCCATGGTGCAGAATGTGAACACTGGGTGTGTTGCGTGAACCCGGAGCAACGATTCACTCCAAATTCCTTCTCCCATGTACGAGTTGTTAATACTAGCACTTTATGATATTTTACTGCTTGTAACAGGGCATCTGGTACAATAATGAGGATCGTTGGCTGGATGATTTTGGCGTGTTCACGGCGACTCATGTCTGGTTAACTAAGTAGATCTTCAAGTGTGATACTGTGTCGGATCGTTGCAAGCGTCAGGTTGAACCGCCAAGGAGCACATTTACAATAACTTTTGCCGGTGGCTAGGGTTCAAACGTTCAAGTTAGCTCCCCTTGCAAGCATCCTTGATATCAATCTCTGATGTCACACACATTCCCTATGTGCACTAGACATTTCTTGGACGAGGCTTCTTGATGACAGGAATATATTTTGGTCACCACGAAAGAATTATTTGGAGTGCACAAGGTCCTGCTGATGCGTCCACCCTAACATGGTATCAAGACTACGTTTCATGGTGGTCACGTGAGCACGGTGGTCCTGCTTTCCATACTTTTTATCTGAGGTGTTCACGCGGGGTCATTTTTGACATGCATTCGTCACATGGGTACATTACATGGCAGTTATGATATCTGGGCGCAAGTCGCGAACACGTTGTCGCGGAACGTCACTGCAGACCGACTCTAAACACTGACAATGTTCTCCTTGTTCAATGAAACCGTCACGCTGTTGTTTAACACACCTATCGCATCTCCACGCCACAGCAGAAACGCCACGGATATCCCGCTCGTGGAATTGTCGAAAGGACGACGGGCTGATCAACGATTGAGCGGACATTCTGACCCGGCAGACGGTTTTGTACTTGCTGTAAGGCATTCTCATTCATTCTATCCGGCGATGAACGTCCGATCTCACAAATCGCAACGAAAAGGAACTTGCATCAGAAAGTGCGAGAACAAGCACACAGAGTCGTGGGAGTAGCACAGCACACGAGCGACCCATCGGACGTGTGGCTGACTATCCCCCGACCACCCTTTCCGCTGAGCGCTTCCCGGCTGGTACTGGGCTATGCTATCGTTGACCCCGAGGAGATGTGGGATGTGGCTCCGTTCAGGTGGCGATACGTAGGAGCGTTGCAGTTCCTTTTCTCGAGAGAATACTAGGATCTGTCAGTGGTTCATCACGGCGTGGGTGATGCGCCAGAGGACACATTTATATCCACATCATCGCCCCCGGTGTGCCGTTTTCCATGTGAATCCGATTACGGATGTACGGAATTATACCCTATTTATGCTCGCACGCATTCGACTTTCAAACCGGCCGCCATGAGAGTCGACTGGCCGTGAGCGTTGACTTCAACTTGCATGGCGTGATTCCAAAATGGTGCCCTGACGTGATGTCCAGCGCCAACTTGGCGAGCGAGCCGATGACTGGCTTGACTGCTCCCGCGCGCTTGGTAGTCATCTGATACGCTATCTCGACCATGCCCATGTGCACCCTGTGATCGTCCGTGAGCCATCCGAGGCGGGCCTCCGTCTGGTCATAGCAGTACATCCGAACCTACTGCGGCGTGGACAGAAATCCCATCCACCACTCCAGCACTGACAATCTTGACAGCGCAATGTCGACGAGAAAGGTAGTGATCATCACTGGCGCTTCAGCTGGTACGTTCCCCCTACCCTATCTCCGATCAACTGGCATCGGGCTGTGCTGACTGACTGACCCCGGAATGATGCGGAATGCGGAACCTGATATGTTACATCTCACACACAGGCATTGGGAGGCACACCGCCATTGCGCTCTCAGCGGCGGGATGGTGTCTGGCGCTGACGGCACGACGTCTACCAGAACTGCAAGAAACGAAAGCTGCCTGTGCAGATCCCGAGAAGTGTCTGCTCGTCGATGGTGACATCACCGACGAAGCGTTCGTCAAACGTCTCTTTGGGCAAACGATCGACCGATTCGGCAGGCTCGACTTGTTGTTCAACGTACGTCGCTGCGTCTAGATTTGCTCCGCCCAAACATCGCATTTAAATGTCGTTTCGTCTAATCTTGTTTGTTTGTTCCCTTTCCTCCTTCCGTCCCTCCTTTCTCTTGGTTGACTTTGGAATGCGAACTTAGAATGCGGGGAGATCCGACAAACCGCATCCGATCGAGGAAATGCCGCTCGAGCTCTTCACGTCCGTCGTGAACGTGAACCTTGTCGCATCGTTCCTCTGCACCCGCGAAGCATTCAAGATCTTCAAGTCGCAGACACCCACGGGAGGTAAGTGATGCGCCACCCACACACGAACCCCTCATCGGTCGCGCGACAAGCGACATTTCGTTTCGAGTCATTGTCATTCTGTCCAACTTTTGACCGATATCTGGTTTTCGGAAACAGGCAGAATCATCAACAACGGCTCGCTCGCTGCGCACGTCCCGCGACCCAACTCCGCGGCGTACGCATGCTCCAAGCACGCCGTGTCGGGCCTGACCAAATCCAGCGCCATCGAAGGACGCAAGTCTGACATCTCCGTGACCCAAATCGATATCGGTACGTCCTGCCCGCCCTATCCTCTCGCGTTTGCCTCACACCTCGGCGGTAAGGAAACGCACATACCAATATGGCATCTGGACACACCCTCGGCGCGCTACAGCCCGACGGACGCCGTGTCGCCGAGCCGACGTTTGATCCGGTGCATGTCGCTCAGATGGTCGTACATCTCGCCGGTCTACCCAACTCGGTCACGGTGTTGGATGTCAACATCATGTACGCGTGTTTCTTTTCTTTTCTTTAAAAGTCGTGACTCTTTGGTTTACTCCTCCCTCTCCTTTTTTTCTCACCCAGGGCGACTGGGGTACCTTATGCAGGACGCGGATGAGAGGTAGTCGGACGATGTTGAGAAAGATGGCGTAGCAACCGGGTCGCTTTCGCTATGGTGTTAACATACTATCATAGGCCATGTCCTTGTCACACCAACGACTTGAACGTATTCGCATCTGAGGTCGACTCGGACACGAGGACATCGAAAACCAAGTCACAACGTCCGCGTGCCAAGCTATATACCTCCAGCACAAGGCCGACATAGTATCGTGAAGTTCATTCAGAGCTGGAGCCTCACTCCAAATGATTCTGAGATTCCATCGGGTTGTTTGACGATCACAAGTACCGGTAGATGCAATCTCCCAAAACACTGCATGTCATATGTCATACTTCCGGTAGGTATCCTAATTCAACCTTCGCGCGAAGAAGCACATCTCCGGGACTGAAATCCATGAATTTGTGGGTAAATAAATATAGTGTGGTACTCCTGTATGAACTCGAACACCCAAAGCAAGAGATGTGGTAAATAGTGTCGTATGGAGGTATATGTGTGAGCAGGAGCCAGGTGGATTCTCCGGAGCTCTGCACCGGGGCGCGTTGTGGTGTTATCGAGATCCTCCGAGCGACTCCGGAGAGTCAAGCCAACGAAAACAGCTTTCGAATGACGTCTTGGGTCCCCTCCAAAGTCCCAATCTCATTGTGGGACCCTGTCAGGGTCTTCAATAGCACGACCGTCTCGCCGGATGCCGCAAACGTGTCCATGACACCAAAGTGTGGCATGTCCGTCCGGGTCAACAATCCTTGACGTGCCTCCCGTTTTGTCGCCACTTGCGTCTGGAATGTGTTCCACTGCTCTTTCGTCCACGACCCCGGTTCGCGCGGAAGTGGGTCTACGGAGGGCAGAAAAGGTTCTATAAGCGCGTCAAAAAGGGCGTCTGAATGCGTATGAGAGATATCCATGTCGTTTTCCGCGTGTGCTATCAACACAGGTACCTTGATTCTCTGTGACGTGCGCTCAATAGTCATGTCGATATGGCAAAGGACGAGACACTCACTGTAATGATGGACAACGTATCGAACTTGTGCTTCAGGAATGTCTTGTAGAGTTCTGGAAATGGTCAGCTCCCGATCCTGTATCCAACACAGATGAGTAACTCACCGGCAGCGCGGGGTATCATGGTCAACGGAAGCATAACCGGGAATAGGCCGAATACACTGTAGGTGTCCACAAGGGTATACATGGACGTAAACGGGGACATGAGGACGAGCCCTCTGAATCGGATCGTTTCTTCGGAAAGCGATACAGCAAGAGACGAGGCGACAGCAGTGCCTAGGCTGTGACCCACGATGAGAACATCCTCTGGTGTCGCCCCATTGGAGATCAACCAGTCAAAGGCTGCACGTGCGTCTGTTGCTAGACCACGTTCGCTCGGGGACCCTGGGCTGTCTGCGAATCCACGGTAGTCGATGGCTAGCACGTTGGTTTGGAGCCTCGAGGAAAAGGCGCTGTATTGTTGGACACGCACGGGAAGTGCACGTGTGGCAGCGTTTCCATGGAAGAATATTACAGTGGGGCGCGAGCGAAGTGCTTCCGAGAGAAGCGCCTCTGCAGCAGAGGGTGATGGAGGGAACGGTAATGAGCGGTAGTGGTCGTCAGACAGGATGAACCATGCCCCGAGGGTATGATTATCTGGGGTGGTGATCTTGAAGTTGAAAGTCTTTCCGGCTGCGCGCGCATTCAAGTCAGCAGGCAGCCATCTGAATCGCGATCAACGACATACGCGCCAAACCGTATCGTTCCGGTGCATCGAAGCGTGCTTTCCATGGCAATTTCAGCGCATTCATATATATGATGCTTTCGACCGCGACTCCAGTGTGAGCTATCTAGTTGATCCAGGGTAAAATTGTCGATCTTGCTCACTGGGTCTGAATGAATGGAACCATCAGGAGCAGTACAACGAGGGCATAGACACCACCCAAGACAGCAAGGAATGTCCGGGCGCGCGCGAGTATGCCTGGATTGACGATATCCGCTGATTTTGCTTGAGTGGAGGTCATTTGGTGTTGGGGAGGTTGGGACAGGGCTTAGGGGGGTGTTTGCCCGTATTTATATCCCGTCGGTTGATAGCACATCTCCCGGGTGCGTCTTTTATGGGCCATGCTGGACTCCACAGTGCTCACACGACCTGTCGCCTTGGGGCAGCGCTCGCCTCAACGCAACCGGACCACAGAGCGAGCCATGAGCACACCCATATAGCAGAGCTGTGCAGCTCTGTGCAGCGCCATTGTGAACTGAATCCATCACCACCCTCTAAAGGTGCAGAGTCCTGCTGAAGATCCAAAATTTCGTGTCACACGACCTGCATTGTACACATGACCACATGGGGTGCGTTGGTTTCATTTACCAGTGTCGCGGTGCTGATTCGCAGGCCTCGAACAAAAAAAAGTTCCTACTCCCATATCCCAGGTTATCTGCTTGGTACACGGTGCCAACGCGATATTCAGCGGAGTATTCAACCTCTCATGCTCCCCCCCAACTGTCATGCACTCTGACCCGCTCCTTCCCTGTCCACGTGGATCCCCTCGATATGGATGAACGTGATAACGATTATGTCCAGCATATGCACCACCCGTGGCTGGATGCCCAAATGGCTGCTGATTAGGCGACGTGATGCCACGTGTACCCCTGTGGCATCCCGTTAGTTCCGTCCGTGTCTCGTCGTCCCGCAACAGCTCTGCAGGACAACCCAGCGTTCTAGTCGATGCCACACAGACAGTGTCGTTCGCCACCAACGTGTCAAAGAGCATATCTCACTTGTACAGACGGACCATCCAGCCCCGTACACGTTCGTTTTCTCACAAAATACACGTGTCGCGACACAAGATTCAGATGTAGAGGACACGACCGTCCAGCGATTGCCACGTGGGGGAATGAACGTGTCCGGTCGCGACTCTTGGCTATTCATCCGAAATGTCGACGGCCGTGCCAAGTGCCAATCGATGTGAGCCAATACGGTCAAGTCGCTCGCGCATGTTTATGGAATCGTCGATGGGCTTGGTGTTTTAGATGGTCGTCGTCACCGAACGGAGACGGAACGACTTGCCCGCTCTCGTTAGACACGAGGGGGTTGCGCACCGAGTCAGAGGAGAGAATCCAGACATAACCTTGTTGAGCGGGTGGAACATGCCCAGGGCCTTCCAGGAAACGAGTGGACAGGCGTCTTGTAATTCTCGTCTGGCGCGGTTTTAACGCGGGGTTGGACAAGCAGGAAAGAAACGTCACCTATGGATGTACTGTGACTGGCCCCGGCGTCTGCTGACAATGTTGTCCATACATATCTTCGGGGCGATTCATTTATTCTAGGCACATTGATCTTCCGGAAGTTGGAGCGAACGATCTAGATGCTCTGTCTAGGCCTTCGAGTCGAGATTTAAAGTAGTGTGCACTGCATTCCCGTCTTCGGCGCCTACATTGACAAACACGACAGGTTCCTCCCGAATCACACAACTGATAACGGTCATTCATCAAAGTAAACGTAATTAGGCATGATAACATCGAGGAATGTGAATCTAACACTAATCGTACACATCATTAACAATCTTCTTCGTTCATCCATTCGTCCCGACTTGCAACCAGCGCATAAGCGGTAGGGCGAGGGCCGTATTCGATATCTTCTAACATACACTGTCGTAGGTCCAAGCACCAGAGGGACCTTGAATAACACACCACGGTATGGATGAGGATCACCACAGCCCAAACAGAAGAGAAACCAAACGCGGCTTACCTCCGGGTGTCTCAGCCTGGTTCCACTGGTTCGCAGTCCAGAGATCGCCGCTGTAGAAAGAAGTCGCATTCAGCATCCGGATAATCGCGCCGAAATTCGGGGCATGGACACATGTTTACTCACTTGTAGGTGACTTTGTCTCCCCTGACGTACTACATAAGATGGGGAGATCTAGATTTGAGCACGCGATGACGGCGGCATGCATTGTAGCGACTTACGGCGACGTTGTTTACCCATGCGGAGACGCCAGTACAGCTCCCCGACGTTGAAGTGGTCGTGGGCGATGCTGTCGAAGTAGTCGTCGTAGGAGATGCCGTCGAGGTAGTCGTCGTGCTCCCCGGTGCGGTCGTCGACGACGACGGGGAACCAGAGACGGGCCACGTATTTCCCCGGACGGTCGTAATCCACGCCGACGTTGCATCAGGATACTATACGCGCAACTAAATCCAAAAAGTTCGTCTCGAGAACACATGGACGTACCTGCCACACCATCACACCAGCATCTGACACATCGCTTCCGTGAGTTTACGTGCTCTCAGGATGAGAAGTGGTTGTAGAACTTACCCCATCCTTGGGCAGCAGCCTGGGAGACACACGTTGCGAGCGTCGAGGGATCTATGTATCCATTACTTGCGTCCGAAGTCGTGCCTGGTTTACCGATCACGAGCTTGTTGAGAGAGACGCCATTGGCGGAGATCTGGAAGAGCGCCGTTTCGGGCCAGGCCGACGAAGAGGCCGTCAAGAGACCAGCGCATGTGGTATACTCCGTGGCTCCTTCTGTTGACCGAGTGAAGGCCGTTGTTAGCATGTCAAGTTCAGCATCCTTGAACTCGATCGCTCACGATTGTAGAACTGAGTGATTTGATCGATGAGTCAGATGATCGTCCATGAAATGAATGATTGAACATACTTGGACATTGTACTTGACGAGCGATCAGTCAAATGCACGGAATGCGGAATCACGCTTACTCACCCAGTCGATCAGTGATCCTACGCTCTTGTCGATCGCGATGTATCCTCCTCCGCTCCACATGGTGGGAGAGAACCTTGATTCAATTCAACTCTCCGTCTTGCTAATCCGGCGATTACACTTACCATGGTGCGACAGCTACGAGGTACACGTTAGACTTTGTCGAACTAGATACAATGGGAAATGACATACGGGCGTGAGTCAGGATGTACTGTCCCTGGGGAAGCTGCGTGCGAAGTTGCTGGGTGAAGCTGATCAGCCACGTCTCCGCAGACCCTCCTCCACTGTTAAACGCAGTGAAATCCTAATCCGCAATGTCTTCATGAGTCACTGTCACGTCGCCAAACGAAAACGAGCCGAGGCAGCACCTCATAGTCGACATCAATACCCTGGACCCCGTATGTGGTCACCCAGGCAGCCATGGTATTTGCCGTGGTCACGGCATCGTACCCCGACGACGTCGGCGTCTCAGTGGATCCAAAGGCAGAGACGACCAGGGAGATTCCAGCAGCGTTGTACTCCGATAGGTAGGATGAACGCTGGCCGGCTGTCAGTGTCTGCCAGTTCTGGGCCTGGTCGACCGAACCCGAGGCCAACAAAAAGGTGAGTGCACTAGAAATCTGTTAGTCTGGTCACAAAACGCTATCTGATAATCACTTGCAAAACGTTGAATCCCTTGAGTGGTGTGTGTCAGCGATCGAGAAAATCGGTGGGAAAGCGTATACCCTTCGCTTACCTGGAGGTCTGATGAGGTGGGAAACGGGTTGAGCCACTTGTCATTGTAAGCCACAAAGTGAGGCGCAGCTGGTGTAGATCTCTTTAAGAAATCACGAGCAACGGGACTGAGACGTTTAAGTTTTTGCGCCAACGGAACGGCATAGAGCGATCCAAACAAGGAAAAGAAAATTACAGACGCGGTCACGCTTGAGTGAAAGGAGACCATGGCACCGCAACGAGAGCAAGGGAAGGGAACCAGCGAGCTGCAAGAGTAGCTGCTCGTAGCGGGGAATTATATACCACGCCCGAGCCGGTATCGGTCCGCCCGTCATGGAAAACAGGAACGATGTGAAGATGAGGTATGAGGTCATCTCACAACACCCCTCTGGAGCTAGGTACGATCACCCTGAGACGATGCTGGCGAGGTGAGTGCATCGGGGCACCGCGGTCCCGGAAGCTCACCATTGAGTAGCTGGTGATCCCGATTTGCAACAACGCCTCGGAATAGACGGTCAATGTCAAAAGAAGATGCTGTTGCCATATGGTAGGAAGGGGTGTGTGATGGAGGGCAGGGAGTTACTTCATCAGGATCGCTAGGCGAGGCAACTTACACAGGAGTCCACATGAACATCGATTGGCATGACTGCTGCAAGATCAGGTGACGAAGAAATTAGTGCACTCAAGGGATGGACCATATAAGGATTGATGTGGGCCCGGAGATACGGGGGCCTCGGGGAAATCTTGGGAAACTGAAATAGCCTATCGGAACTTCATGTCACGGGTACAGTGATATGCGACGCTGAACAGCGATAAGTGAGCAACACCAAATAATAAAGACCGATATGGGTCCTCACCTACAACCACAAAGTTACTGCCACGTTCCAAGTCAGGCTCCAAAAATGGCATCGCTTCCGACAAGCTTTCCGCTTGATAGACCATGGGCTTCCGCCAAACCGTAGAGTGAGAACACCGGCATACACCAGCATACCCGGGCGGTAATCATGAAAAAACCATGTGGTAGCACGAAGAGTATAGACAAAGTCGGAAATTTGCGTTTCGTCCGTACAATAAGTACGCATGGTACTCCAGTCGTTTGACAACGTGAACTCCGCTGCGGCATTTGCAGCCATGAGAAGCGTGTTTGGAGTTGTCGGATCATCCTGCCAATGGGTAGTCCAGTATCTCAACACAGGGCAGGTAACCCGAGCTTTGCGCTGAGTAAACCTAGTCTCTCTTTCAGTTTGCTGATGTCCTCCACTGTCCATCTTTCCTGTGGCGCTGTCTCCGCCCTCGGCTCTGCGTCAAAGCCAAGGTGCTCCTTGGCATGATGTTCAGCTTCAAGATCGCGAGGTACGATGTCGGAGAACCGTATAGTTGAGAGAATAGAAGATATGCTACGAAGTTCTTCGAGCTCCTGTGAGTCTGGGTTCTGGGAGTGCAACAGAGACCCAATCGCAGCTACTGCTCCACGGAGGTTTCCAATCTCTCGACCAAGAGGTACGCCCACGTCGGCGAAACCTGCGTCAAATCCCGCTTGTAAAGATGCTTCTTTTCCTGCAATGATGCCCTCTCGGTACCCAGACTGTGATAAGAAATGAACACGCGTGCAGCGAGAAATGACTGCAGCCTACGTTGGTGAATTCAGAGGCGATCTTGGTCCATTCAGTTTCTGGGACATGATCATTGTGAGGGTTTTCTTCCCATGGCGAATCGGAATCCATCCGTCGGTGTGGTCGATGATCTCGGAAGAGAGCTTGGTCACAGAGGGAAATGTCAATTCTCCGACTCCGTACATACAAACCTTATTCACTAAACCACCCATCATCATTGGTCCGTCTTCAATGGGCCTCCAGCTTCTCAAATGGGCCTGCCACACGGACGTCTCGGGCTGCAGGTAAGTTTGATCGCTATAATTGACGCCAAACCCGGTGGGCCCCAAAGGACTGAACTGAACTGATTAGAAGAGGAGTCACTACCAAAATTGGCGTAAAAAACTACTAGATCAGGCCTTGTGGGCATCTTGAGCACTGATCACGATGGTTACATCGTGGGCCTCCTCGGCTCCCCAGCCCATGCGCGAGCGCATGGCAGACTATATCGCCAAGCTGCAAGAGGCCATCGTGACCAAGCTCGAAACATATGGATCAGGCCCAAAGTTTAGACGTGAGTCGTGGACCCGGGACGAGGGTGGAGGTGGTCTCTCGTACACGTTTCAACCCGTCGGAAGTTGTATGTCCCTCTCCTTTCCGTCCGCCACCTGATCCCATCGCTCACCCCACCCACACAACGGGCAGATGATCGCCCCATCGAAAAAGCTGGGATCAACATCTCGACGATAAACGGCATCCTCCCTCCCGCTGCCGTCAAGCAGATGAGCACAGCCCACGCAGCCCTCAAAGACATCGATAAGAGTCTCCCGTTTACCGCAACCGGCCTCAGCCTCATCATCCACCCACGCCACCCACGCGTCCCAGGCGTCCACGCCAATTACCGCTACTTTGAAGTCCTCGATGTGCCACTCCCTCGGCCCCGTCCGCATGACCCAACCACCCCCAGCGACGACGACAATTCCGACCCAGAACCCACCGTCCTCGCATGGTGGTTCGGGGTGATCACCGACCTGACGCCCTTCTACGTCAACGAGCCCGACTTTCATCACTTTCACACGACGCTCAAAACTGCATGCGACACCTGGAGCGATATCTCCCATACCTCTATCTCCGTCTATCCTCCCTTCAAAACATCCTGCGACGACTACCTCTTCATCCCACACAGGGGCGAACACCGAGGGATCGGCGGGGTCCGGTTCGACGACATGGATTCCGACGCGATGCGTGCGTTGCTCCGCGCGCAGTCGCCAGGCGTCTCGGAGGAGACCGTGACTTGTTTGAGCACTCAGGAAGCCTTGTTTCGCCTAGTCGCGTCTCTTGGGGACAGTTTTCTTCCGTCTTTTATAGGTATTTTGGAGAGGCGGACGGACGAGCCACTCGTCCCTTCCGAAAGGCGGTGGCAACTCCTCAGACGCGGTCGCGCCGTAGAGTTCAACCTTGTCGTCGACAGGGGAACGAAATTCGGGCTTGCGGCACCTGGTGTGAAGGCCGAGAACGTCTTGATGGGATTGCCGCCGGAAGCGAGGTGGGAGTACTGTAGCAAGCCTGACCAGGACACGAAAGAAGCGGAAATGGTGAAAATACTCAAGGAACCAAGGAGCTGGGTCGTCTAAGGATAGACTGAGATACTCCGTGTAAATGCCACTACCTCCCAACCTACACTTCTGTGTCGATCTACGTGAAGTACTCAGCGCGAACTATCCCCCGTCCTCTCATCCGACACTACATCCCGACCGTCACTCCTCCGACCAACAGCAGCCCAGCAGAAATGCCCACATCCAGCCGCACACGGATGTCCCGCCATACTCCTCTCTCCTGCTCTCCCACTCTTTCCATGTCCTTCCTCTCCGTCATTCTCACCATCCTGCTCTCTTTGTAGTTGTCGTCCTCGCATGAGTGAAGACACCGGAAGCTCGAGCATCGGACGTTCCATATAGTACCGCCTGTAACAATCTTGATGACCCCCGTGCGAACAGACCGAACATTGAAACAGGAGCGTGCGGACGGGAAGATGGCTGATAAGGCCCACCATAAGTCGGCGCACCAGCCTCCCAGGCCACATCAAATTACGCACCATATCGAACACCTCACCACGGCTTCCTTGCAAGTGGCACATATCGCATGCGTCGCCTTCATGAACGGGTTTCTAGAACGAACGGCAACCACAGGCTTTCGGCACTTTCGGCATGCAGTGTAGATGACAGTCTCGAGCTGTTTGCTGGTTGTGAGGTAAAGTACATTACGAATTTGGTTGTAGGACACACTCTGGTCGTCATTCGTACTTCTTCCACCCGGGAATACTTGCGTAAGTATGCTGCACAGGTGTGAAGCCGATATCGTACTAGCATGTCTTTTGCGCAAACGACTCAGATATCATGGAATGATATGACTCAGAGCGTACACACTCACCCACATATGCCTCGACGAATTGGATCGTCCGACCGAGCTCCAGCTTGAGCTCCTCGGGAGCCACGAGCGCGAGCATTGCACACATCTGGACATCACCCTGATGATCGCATCATTTCAACACCCCGTTCTCCTTCCAAGCAAAGCAGAGGACCAACCTTGTCCGCATACTCTTCTAGAGCCTCTCGCAGCGCGCGCCAACCTGCTTCTCGCAGCTGACATTCCTCTTCCACGGCCGCCACCTTTCGCCGATAGCTCATCTCCGCCCAACTTGCAGGCTCTTCGTCCCCTGCATCAGTAAGATCCTTGTCCAACCCCCCCGCCGCGGCCTCGTTCTCCTGCTCACGAATCGACGCAGCAATGACCGTCTCGATGCTACTCTGACTCCCCTTCCCCCCGATCATACCACGAGAATGCTTCGGAGAGCGAGTCGGTGCCCCACCGGGCGACGACCGTGCAGGCGACACTAACGGCGCAGCGAGTGACGCCACCGTCGAACTCCGACTCCGGTTCTTCGGTCGCCTCGCATTCGTACATGAACGCCTCCGCGACCGCGACCGCGCCATCGACCGCGATTTTGCCGTCACCGCACGATGTCGGACCTCCCCGTCCGAGTCGTCGCTCCGTTCGCCGTCAGTGTCGGAGGACACCGGAGAGGGACTCCCGTCGTCGTCTTCGACACGGAACGTACTCGGGCCCGGGCCCGGACTCGCCTCGTCGTCCTCTTCTGCCCACTGTTGCTGAACCGCGAGCTGCGACAACGGACTCGGATGCGCAGGCCCTACCCGCCCGGCACTCATACTCCGCGCCTTGGCCACCTTCGTCTTGGGCAGCGCAGGCGGCAACTCGACGTGCTCAATCTCGCTCGCATGACTGTCTAGGACGCTCTCGCTCGCCGCGCCGTCCGACGAGTCCGAGTCGTCGAGTGCACCTTCGCCGACGTGTCGGAGGCTCTTGTCGCTCACGCTCGCTGCACTCGGACTCTCACTGTGTGCGCTCGTCACGCGGCCGTAGACCGAGGGTCGGCGAGCGTGTGAATGCAATGATGAAGTGGTCGAGACGAGTATGGAGGGCCGTCTCTGTGCGACCGTGGTCGGCGTCATCGTCGTCGTGGGTGGGAGAGCCGTTGTGGGTGGAAGTGCGATAGGGACATGACGTGGTGACGACGATGCCGAGGACACCGGTGTCAAATTACGCGAGTTGGGGGGCGGCTTGGTGGGTGGGGGTGGTTGGGCCTCAGAACGATGTCGTAGATGCTTGCGGTCTTCATTCGATGCAGATACGGCAGGGCTGGCACCATTGACTGATGCAGAACGCGGTGATTGTACATGACTGTGATGGTGACCGACGCGCGATTGAGACGGGGAGTGGTGGGGTGATGCGGTGGGTTGGGCAGCAGAATCGGTAGACGTGGCACGGTAAGAAGCCGGTTTGGAGACTGGTCCAGTGTTGTGCACACTCACGCCTTCACTCGAAGGGAGGGCACCCGGCGCTGAGGCCGAGTGAGTGAGTGAATATGGTGGGTCCATCTTGCTCGAGGCCGGTAACGAAGCGGTAATGGACTCTGGGACGATGTCCGTTAGAAGTGATCCCAACAAGGTCCACGCCTGAGCAGCGTGTACGTTCCCAGCTCGAATAGCAACCTAAGAGAAGATGTAAGTTCCCCGGTGTACCGGAAAACTATCTGGATTCCGTAAGACATACACTCACCTCTGCATTGAAAGCACAGACTTCCTTCTTCCTTGTTGGCATCTCGGGTACAACATAACCCTTGGCAAGTCTCACGAACACATCCGGCCCAGTATTTTCGGACGGGGGCACATGAACATACATCCCCATGTTCTGTAGACCTGGGACACGACTCTTATCGCCTAGTGCCTTCAACCTCGACTTCCGGTCGAACAGTAACGAGCGTCGATCTGGGTGGCTATCGACGGAAAACCATGAGCAGCGCATGGGAAGAGAACGAAGTAAACTCACATATCGTCATAAGGTACCTCCCACTTGCCACGTTTGTCGGCAACAAATGCCAACGCCCCCTCCGAACCATCGACAACATTCCAGGACAACGCGACCCTCGGCACTGCATCAATGGGCCGATGTGAGTGTCTCAGGTCAATCTGCGCAAAGGTTCCAGACGCATGCTGAACGAAAAGCGCATGAGAATCGCGGAACACGGCATCTGAACATGGTTTGAGCATGGACCCGACGCCAAGAATGGGGATGAACGCGTACCAGTCACCCCACCATCGGAAACGCTCGCGTCGACAGTCCACTTGGCGATCCACCCGCGACGCACGTCCCATATCTCGACCGTCTCGCCCACCAAGCCAGGTTTGCTCTCTGCATCTTTCGATTCGCATACTGGAGCAGCCGCCGAGAGAAAGCTGGGCGTGGCGTTCTGCATCCGAGGGCTCGCCAAGAGCTCTGCACCACTCGCGCCACTGAACTCTGCATTTGAGACAAGTGCCAGTTCACAGGGATAATCAGGCCGCCAAAGAACACGCCTGACTGGGTATGGAGGGTGAAGTACATATATCGGTTTGTTCACGATGTGATATGAGGTGCTGGTCCCCGGGAGGTCCCAAACCTTTGCACAATCAGCCACGGTAGTCGCAAGATAGAGACGACATACCTTTACGGTGTGATCGAGCCCACCACTGACAATCCAACTCTGTTCCATCTGTGTAGGAACGTTGTCCACACCCCTGCTCGTGACCGAGGTGCTGCACCAATCCAAGGCCAGGATGGGACCTGTATGCGCCACGGGCAAACGATCTAGCTGACCACGTTGGCCCATTTGCAAGTCCCATCGGTATATGGAACCATTGTCAAGACCAACGACAGCTTGCAGAGGATGTGAGATGGAGGGCGAGAAGACGAGGGATCTGACTGAAGTGGGGTGACGGATCTTCATCACTGAACGCGACATGTCCCGCAAATCCTACACGACATCAGCACAGCACAAGGACTAGGGCGAACAAACGTACCCAGATGCGCATGTCACCGTCCGCGGAACCAGTGATGCAATAGTACGGGACTATGGGCGAGCAGGACAGTTTGTGGATGCTGCGAATGTGATTCTTCGTCTTTCTTTCTACGGGGACGTCAGTCATGAAAGCAGACAGTCAAAGACACCTACCGTACTTCGTACTGCCGGACTTGTCCAAATCCCACATGATGAGATCGCCATTCTTAGCGCTCGTCAGTATCTTGTTGTTATAATCTATTGGCGATATCAGTCCTCGGAGTAGAGCGCGTAGCAAAGAACTACGAACTGCCGCTACACCACGCAACATCGGTGCTTGCGCTTTCAATCTTGAGCCCGCTTCCATCCCAGAGGTTCTTGGACAGGTCGACGCGATGTCCACCATGTCCAACGCCCGACTTTTGCTCCGTGGGTGCGGTGTCTCCTCGATCTGACAAACGAAGGATGCGCAAGGCTGTCCGACACCATCGTCAGGAGATACCGAGCGAAGAATGAGCAGTCGGACGAACATTCCCTTCCGGCGACCACACACCTCACACCATCTTCACTTTTGGCCACCGTACCGCCTCCGCTGGCGCTCACACGAGGTAGGCGTACGTTCCGACTTGATCCCTGGTACCCATGAAAACGTGAATCCGAGAAGAGATCACCTGCGAAGGGCGGTAGTAGCGGGGGTCCCGCTGCGGTGAACGTCGAGGAGCGTCTCTGGATCGTCGCCTGCATACTCGTCGTCGGTCCCGGCCAAGTTCGGTTTACCAGATTTGGGATACACCTTGGTACTACAAAAGTGTACGCCATACAGCGATATTCATCTGGCAAGTGGGAATCAACATGGGTGCAAAGACAACTACGTGAATACATCGAGTGCGGTATAGACATCCTACAGATCACGCACGAGTCATGGGTACATCTATAAATCTAGATCAACAAGAGAAAAATGGTATAGATCGAACTGGCAGAAGCACGAGATTTGGGTGGGGTGTCAGTAATTGTCCTCATGGATGATGAACGTATACGAGGTTCCGGCATAGAAGTCACAACGCAATGCGTCATGTTTTGCGCAACTGCAAGCGTTGCGTTCCACTGTAAGCTTGTCTTCAGTCATGTCACTGCACCTTCAAATTCTTGACGATCGCCGGACTGCCCGTTCCCAGAGCTCAAGACGAGCGACGAGGGCAACAATGTTCTCCTCCGAAAATACAGGCAGTAACGTACGAGGTCCAGATGGACGCGAGGCGCGCCGCCAGACAAGCTCGTCCACTGTGCCAAGGAACTTGACTGCGCGAGTGGAGGTTATATCATGTTGCCGAATGGGGATCAGAGGGGATATACCCTGGTTCGGCAGTGTGGGCGCGGTAGAAGTCGGGACACTGGCCATCGAGCTTATGGTGCTTAGTGAGACATTCAATGAACGCGCGATGGTCTAGTCATAAGACATCGTTCAACCACCAATTGCACAAGAGGCGAGGCCACTCACGCTTAATGCTATCTTCGCCTCATTCTCTGAGAGGCTAGCGATTTCGATGGGCACATCTGAGGGTAAAGGGACCGGATACACAGCGGTACTTGGGTGTGCTTGGGAACCCGCATCTCGTGTTTCAGCACATCCATCGTCCTTGTCAGGTTCACCCTTGTCAGTATTCACAGCACTGGAGTAAATCTTGACTTGATCCCGTGTTTCGGCTCCCAAGCGCTTGGAAACCAAAGCCTGAAGTTCATCGTACTGCTGACGAAGATTCCTCACTTCTTCGTGGGCACCTGCAAGCGCCGTGTTCAATTCATCAAACGAAAGAGGCTGGTGTAATGGCGTGGGTGCCACGTCCTCCTATGAAGCGCTGTCAGTACCTTATCCAAAAAAAGATAAGAACCATGTATTACTTTGGCTGGCGCCGCGTTCTCATAGATTGCCGCCCAGGGCTGATTCCCGAATGTCGAGCTACGTCTATGACAACTAGCTGCGTGTTCGGCCGGCTTTGGGGACATGGAATTGGAACGGGAAGGGAGCGTTGAGGACAGGCTCCGATGCGAGTGTGGCTCGTCATCACTGTCCGCATCCTCCATGAGCCGTACACGACTTTCCTCTTCACCACGAGGTTCTGGGGCGGTGGAAATGCGAGAACTCCCGTTCTGCGCTGCAAACATTAGACGGATCTGATCGAAGTCCAGTTTTCCCGATGAATCCCTCAATGTCACGTTCGGTTGCGCGCGGGCACGGTCCCCTGGAGGTGATGGTGTGTGTTCGTCAATGCCATCGGATGCAAGGAGATCTATGAGCGCCTCGAAAGCCTCGTTCGAGACTGTGCTCTGTGTTTGAGATGGTGTGGAGATCAAGTCAGACATGACGGCAATTGAACCGCGCTGCTGCGACTTGTACTGTGCCGTACACAAATTAAATAAACTTCGCCCGCGAAAACGTTTTACATAAATTGGCTGGACTCACTTGACGATCGACTGACAGACGGCGTTTGACCAGAGACATTCACGAGCAGCGGCCCGCCGTCACTATTAAACGAGGCCCTCGTTCGCCCAGCAACCGGAGATCACTTTAGCTTTACTGCGAGAACATCGTTCCGAGCGAGAACAGCCTTCAAAGTGATCACCAATCCACGGCTTTGCACCTCCGACTGGTGGGTGTTATCATTCATTCTCCATGTCCCTAACGACACGACTCGGTGGTGAGCGAATTCTACTCACGAGGCTACAGCACTTTCCTTCGTGTCCACCACAGTTACTGCGCGGATAGCTCAAGTCCGCGCTAACTTCCAAGTGGAGGCAGCATCTCAGATCTCGGTGCGCAATTAAGGCCGACATCGGCTAATCTTTCGACGTCCACGACTTCCGCGTAACAAGTTTACCCCTTCAATCCACCCCATTCAAGGTCTAACCCCACACCATGAGCTTCACTTGCGGAGATCATGTCCGAAGCGCGGTCGAAAACACCTCGTTACGTCGTGCTGCAACTTTGAGGCTAGGGGTGGCAAAGCACTCTTTGTCGCGGAATCGGGTACCTTGAAGCCAGGCGGGTCTCTCGCTGTGTATTCCAGCATCTTTGTTTTACGCTCCTATTCTAGCACAAGAATGCGAAAGAAAAAAATGGAATGAGCAGCAGTTAATACCCTACCTGTGGGTTTCTACGTCTTGTTTCAAGTTCGCATCGAACACACAAATATGCGGCACACTCATGGTCGATCATTCGTAGAGTTGGATTCTGCACCAGACGCAGCGCACGAGGAATCCTGGCGCTTTTGATGTTCAGTTGTTTGGCCGTTTCAAGCAGGAGGTGATCTTCAATGGGCAATCTCCCTTTCGGAGGCATGTCTCCAGTCAACTTCAGCCGATCACTGCTGCTCTACGCCATTAACAATCCTTGGTGCGGGTTGAAACGTTGATTGTCGTCAGTGCGAACAATAAAGATACGTCGCGGGGTCGCAAGGCAAAAGGATGATCAGTCGTAGAGGTTAGGTCCCAACCCGAGTTCGGTCCGCGGCTGGGTCCGGGCCGGGACCATGATGACGCAAGGTCACGTGCATCATATCAGGATAAGCCCCATGAACACGGGAAATCCCCTACGTCTCCCTCAACGATGGCCTTCCCACCACGTTACGAACTCCTTTCCACCGTCGACAGAGACGACGAAGGGGGACAGTTTGCTTACCGCAGAAAACCTCTTGGAAAGAAGCGGCTTATTCTCTACTTTATCTCTTTCGCTGCCCTTATGTACGCTTCATTCTCTGCAGCGCGGCTCGCACGCTCCAGAGGTTTCTGGATGACATGCTATGGCCCACGAAGGAACCAGAGCAACTTGACCAGACTCCCTTCTCACTATACGTTACCATCTGGAGACAAAATCCTCTCTGTCGCTCTCGGTAGGAGATGGATTTATGACACGCTTATCGCGTGACCTCACTTTGGTCATATAGGTGTATGGCAGGCTGGAACAGGAGAGGTTGGCAACGCTGTCAAGGTACGCTGATTGATACACTTTTCTCGGACGATGCTAAGAACCACAGACGGCGCTAAGCGCTGGCTATCGACATATCGACGGAGCGTGGATTTATAGGGTACGTACCCCTTTTCATACAAAGCTTGGCAACCACCCTCAGAATTACTCTAGAACGAAGCTGAAGTAGGGCAGGCTCTGAAAGAGAGTGACGTATCACGGAAACAAGTCTGGCTAACGTCCAAGGCAAGCCAATCTTTCAAATGTTGGGTGTATCGATTTAATCTCGTCTATTAGCTCTGGAATAATTTCCATGCCCCCGAGGACATTGAATCCGTCCTCGACGATTCACTCTCCAAGCTTGGCACCGACTATCTTGACCTGTACTTGATCCATTGGTATTTCAGTTTATGTTGTTTGCTATGTATGTTTTTTGACGCTGGAGCTGTTAGGCCTGTCGCATTCAAGAAAGATGGAAACAACATCTTGGATGAAGACCTCACTGCGGATCCCTATCCGACTTGGCAGAAACTCGAGGAACTGGTTGACAAAGGCAAGATCAGAAACATCGGTATTAGCAAGTGAGCACTATCTTTGGTACCTTCTGAATACTTGCTCAATGTTTGTACCCAGCTTCAACATCCGACGGTCCGTCGACACAGATATTCGTTTGCAGCATTTTTATGTCTTCATTTGTTACGCAGGGTCCAGAATTTGACATCCAACTCCTTGAGGTATCAACCGGCTGTCAACCAGGTCGAGCTTAATTTCTGGAACCCTCAACCTGAGCTCCTTAAGGTCAGTTTTGTAGCATATATGCACTGTTTCCAGAATGTCACCCTCATGGTGTTGCTCAGTGGTCGAAAGAGAATGGGCTCTTGTTAGAAGCGTACTCGCCACTCGGTAGCAACAAACAAGTTGGAGAGAGTCTTGCTGTTCCTGAGGTACGCAAGACTCGCTCAATCCTGTATCTCCGAGTCCTCATTGGCATTTTCCAGGTAAAAGACATTGCTTGCAAGCTTGGTATCACCCCTGCGCAAGTGATAATATCATGGCATGTCCAGCGTGGTGTAAGTCCCATCACACGATGTTTCGGATGAGTTTGGCTGATGGTTCTCAGACGGTCGTTCTTCCTAAGAGTGTGACACCTTCTCGCATCGTCGAGAACTTTGATGGTGAGTTTCACATGTAACGGGTGCGGGTTAGCAAGGAAAGGTTGATCGCCTTTTCTAGTCTTCGAGATTCCGCAAGAGGACTTTGAAAGGCTCGAAAGGGCTGCTGCTTCGCACCCGCCCAAGCGTGTCGTGAACCCCAGCAGGGGCTGGAAACTCCCCTTTGACGTGTTTGATGGGGAGTAAGCGAATTTATCGAGTTCTGTTTTCATAGGACTTTTGCTGCTTCAGTTGCGACTTGGTACACTGTATCTGTTTCCTTGTAGTCTCCCCAAATCAGACATGAAACTTCGGGATCGTGGATGTGAAGAACGTTTCACTGATCACGTGACGGAATGTGTTTGTTTGGCATGTGCTTCTGATCCAAACAACCGCTGTGGCTGTTATCCAAAACGGGAAGATAACCACCTCAATTCACCTGCTGCAATGTCTTTCCAACAACCACATCCAGATGCTCCATGCCTTCGCTTTCCAGAAAACATCGGGCTTCATGCAAGCGTGACTATCGAGGCTGCAGCGAATATGCTTGCTCGCGCTGCACAACTATCCCTAACCGTTCCATACTCTTGGATCTTTATTGACAAGCCTGTTGGTACGCCAGCACACGACAGGACTCGAAACAACAAGCGCTGACGTGGCGGTTTTAATTTCAGAGGGGCAAGTCGTCCTTATCTTCCTCCCCAACCCCGCACAATTCCCAAACGATGGTATTCGCTACCAAGACCAAGAAACGCGCTACGTACTCCAGGCACCTGGCAACCGTGTACGTGTCCTGCTTCCGCACACCCCTGCCGAGCTATATTAGCTGACTTGCAGCGATGGTTTGATTAGGAAATCGAAGTCACAGAAATAAAATATGGGTTCGTGCCCAATACACAAGAGACGAACGCGTGGCGTGTCCGACGTCGGTACCGCCTCATCAAGGGCGGTCATCCACATATCACACTCGTGCATTACACACGTGGACCAGTAATCCGTGAGTCTAGGCACATTTCTGCTTTTCCAGCGTGCCCCGTGTTTCAGATACCACATACATTCTCACTCCTTGTCGCCTGGAATAGTTTTACATATTCCACGACGTTTGGAGGATAAAAAACCCGCCTTTTCTTCTTCTTTTGACTTCTGGCTAGCCAGACATTTTCCTTGTCCTGCTCAAGTCCGTTGGCGTTTCAGAATCATGCATTACGAGCACAGCGACTTTACCACATTTTTCGAGCCACGTTCAGGACATCTTTTATTGTTTTCCACTTCGATACTGATATACTTGCAGAGGCGGTCCCTTCGCTGCTGAATTCGCCCGTGCGGCAATACCCGCTCCGTCAGATCACCGAGCCTTCCGTGTATGTCATGGGCGAAAAAGCAGGACAAAAAGTCTATCCACCTTCCGCCGGGCCTCCTCCGCCCCAAGGTCCGATAGGTATGAGCCCTCAAGCGATGGGGATGAATCAAGCAGGGATGGGGATGGCGCCGCAGGCCATGAACCCCCAAACCATGGGTATGAGCCCACAAGGGATAGGTATGACACAGCAAGCCATGCTGGCGCAGCAGAACAGCAATATGGAGTCACTGGAAAGACGGCGGGAACGAGAACGCGCGCGGGAGCGAAGTGGGAGTATGGGAGGAGTGCGTTCTTATGCTTGCATTTGACCGTATTTGTAAGCTGACGAGGTATATTGGGCTTTTGTAGCAACGGCCTGGTCCGCCTCGGCTGGACGACGATGACTCTGCAGGTGGGACAAGTAACTGTTTCGGACGTGGGGCATCTCATGGGTTCTTGATGTCTTAGATGAGATCGAGATGATTTCAACACGGACGCTCGCGATCGCACGGTATAAGCGCAACCACGAGCTCATGGAAGAGGTCTTTAAAAAGGCTGCCTTTGGTAACCATTACAATCACCAGACCTATTCTTGTACACCACTCACGCCGTGACAAGGTACTCTCGTGACTCTGCCGCCGCCGCCCCCCGCATATTCGATCTTTGACAAGACCGAGCTCGAGTCCAAGGTGGTCAGTAGATCCCAGCCGTGATGTACTGTGCCAGCGTGGCTAACCCTTTGGCAGGCAAAGTTACAGCAGGAAGTCGAGGTACTACAAGCGCAGGCTGCGGAACGCACAGCGCGGCGGTCGGCGGCGGAAGACGTGATCGTCGCCAGCGGCCATACACCAATGGAGATATCATCTTAGTTGCTATGTGCGCGAGGCTCAGCAAGCGACGGCGTTAAAATATGATGTACGAGTATTTTCGTTCTGTTCCCCAGGTCTCATAGTTTTCGTCGACGGACATAATGCTATCCGTACACCGCTTTCCGGCATACGGCGATCTAAGGGAGACTCGAGTTGGATAGCACCGGCGTTGAAATTTGAATTCGAACCTTCAAACTTGCATCCACTTGCGTCTCTATCGTCTGGTTTCAGCTG
>QFEL01000441.1:7457-37515 GCA_003316195.1 Neoboletus brunneissimus | reverse complement strand
CTAAGAATCTATTTGCCAGTGGCTAACAGGATAACCGGGGGGTAATGTTACAACCCATTCATACGACTACTCTTTTTCCTACTCTATGATACACTTTTCTCACTCACGCCTTCTCCTTTGACTCGTCCCACTGTGACTCAGCTTACCGTGACTCATCACCGGTCTCTATCGGTGCCTTTTCATCTCAAACTCTAAACCTACACAGCCTTGCCTGGGTTCTCTTCCAAACCTTTCCCTTCCGCCCTGGGCAGCGCCCCTTTTCATCTCCGAGTACTGCCCCCATTTCCCTCCATTTCGTGCCCTTGCTGTAGTACCCCCGCTTGGACACCTTGCGCACCCTCTCTCCTTCGCCCTGTACTTACCACTTCTGACTCGGTCTGTGCGCAGTAGGGTACATTATTTAAACCGCTAGCTAGTACCCCAGTACTCCAGCTTAGCTTCCTGAATATACTCCTAACAAGCTCACCCTCGTGCAATTCGCTTTCGCCTGTCACTGGACTGGCTAAAGCCCTTCGTATCCTTCGTACTCGACAACAAGGCCTTAGACCTGAGTCGACTTGGGCCTCGGACCTTCGATCCTCGCCCTCATCTGCATCTTCGCCCACAGGCAAACCCTCCCTCGTCTACGTCCTCGACAAGAGCTATCACCTTCGGGTCTACGGTCACCCACCCCCTGGTCGAACCGTAACATTTGGCATTGATAAATTTGCCATGGAGAGGTATACTAGATCTCCAGTCTGGAGGGCTTTCCCTCTCTCTCGCTTTTTATTTGCGTGGTATTGTGAGATGTTGACTGAAAACGAGGAGTTGAGTACGATGGCTATACAATATGACTCAGTCATTTGGAAGAAACGGACTAGAGATGTATTCACCTATACGATATGACTATATACCGAATGAGTAACAATAGTAGAGATGATGTTAGTAGCTCACCTCAGTCGTTTGGAAGAAACGGACTGAGGGTGAGCGCTGTCGAATGGCAATCTATATATTTCGTGGCTATAAGTACTGTATCAAAAAGGAAATCATTAGAATGAAAGGGTCACACAATGGTAGCGTTGCGTAGTACTACGGATCGCTCGGGCTATGTATCTGTCATATGGGTATGGAATGGAGAGCATATGGTGAGTAAACTAAAATGTATCATACGGAATCGGTGGCACGCACGCTTGCGCACTTCGACAGGTATATCTGAACCACTCTACTTCCTATGATGGCATCATGTGCCATCTCCAAGTTTCTCTTTGCATTCTGTATGAATGTTTTTACTCCTGGTGCAGTCGAGGGTCTACCATCCATGATGCGTTGCATCAACATGGGCATATACCCATAATTGAGCTCGAAGGGTGCGAACCCAGTAGAGCTACTGATGCTTGAGTTGATAGCAAACTCTATCATTGGCAACTTCATTGCCCAATCCTTCTGATCGGGTTGTACAACTGCTCGTAGTATTTGTACTACATTCCTGATGGCCCTCTCTGAGGCACCATCCATTTGTGGATGGAACACAGTAGACATTAGGAGTTTTGCTCCAAGCATCCGGTGCAGTTCACGCCAAAATGTCAATGTGAATTTCGCATCCTGGTCAGAGACTATAGTCTCAGGCAGTCCGTGAAGTCATACGACTTCCTATATGAACTTGCTCGCAAGCTTGGACGCCTTTACCATTGTTTTCATGGGTACCAAATGTACCATAGATGTGAGGCAACACAATATGACCCAGAGGTAATTATATCCCTCACTCGGTGGGAATGGTCCCACAAAATCCATGGCAATCGATCCCCATGGTTGCCTTGGGATTGATAGGCTGTGTAGCAGCCCTTGGGGTAATTTATTTATTGGCTTGATGGCCTGGCACGTTGGACAAGTTCTGCAGAACTTGTCCACTTCATGGCCAATTTTTGGCCACCAATATAGTCTGTGGATATAGTCTGTGGTTCTTTGGGCACTGAAATGCCCAAGGGCTCTATGAGCTTGGTCAATGACCTTGGCAATAATATCATCGCCCTTGTACTTTGCATGTGGGAGGCATAGGACCTCCTCATCACCACAATTTCTCGTGTAGAGGAGACCTTCCTTCTCCATGAATTGTGGGAAATGGCTTGGTTGAGCCATTATTTTTGTGGGCAGAGGCTCACTCTTATATCCTTCATGGATAGCTTTTGAGAACTTGGGTTGATCCCTGTACTCTATAAGAGGTACTCTTGATGTTCCAGCGGATTCGAGAATTGTTGGATCCTCCTCCATAGTAGTGCGAGGGGTTTCCTCAGTGCTCCTTTCTGCAGCTGAGGCCATTTCTTGTGCCTTTAGGATACGGGTTTCCCATTTCTCAGTGAGTCACTTACTCTTCCGAGGGTTTATTTCACCCTCCACTGTCATAGCTTTTAGTTCAAGCCATCTATCTTGGGGGAGATCATCCCCCTCTGGATCCAATCACACATCCATGTTGGCCCAGTCAACTTCTTCGTTGTTGGGGGCACTATCCCCCTCTTCCCTTTCATAATAACAGGACAGACAGTCCACTACCTGGTTTTCTGATCCTTTGGCATAAATGATTTGTGCGTCAAATCGTGACATGTAGTCGATCCAGCAGATCTGTCTACTCAACAACTTTTGTTGTGTGTTGAGGTATCCCAATGCCTCATGATTGGTAATGATCATGAATTTGAATCTGAGGAGTTTATCCTCCCATTTTAACAGGGCTTTGATAATTGCGAGGGTCTTACGTTCAAAAGTCCTGTAATTTTGTTGAGCATCGCTCAACTTTTTTGACATGAATCCTGCCAGATGACATGTCTTCCACTCAGGTCCTTGCCCATACAGTGCACCTACCCCATACAAGGATGCGTCACATATGAGCCAAATAGGCTCTTCCTTCCTCGGATCAATAGGTTTCTGTTATGTTCCAACCGGGTAGCTGGAGACGTAGGCCTGGTAGCATCTTCTGGTCGAGGAAGTCCTGACGGGGGCGCCAGACAACAGCAGAAGATGATCAAGAGGTGGACATTGACAGGATGCGAAGTACAGGTGCTACAACGCTAGGGGAAGTCCAGGGTCTAAGATGCGAGGTACTAGGGGAATACCAGGCAAGACGAAGATAGGGAATAAGCTACTAAAGGTCCAGTATATAAGTAATGCGAATCAAGAGGAGCCCGAACGTGGGCCAAGGGTGTGGGCAAAGGGCAGGGACGTCAGAAGGACGCGCAAGCTAAAGTGCCAGGTGTGAAATAAGCAAGGGTGGGGCCGCGTAAGCGAGGCAAGGGGAAATTACAGCATGACGTCGGTAGGACGCATGACTAGGGTGAAGGGGTGTGCCGATAGCACCAACGGTAAGGTAAATGAAGAACGTCAAGGTGAACAGGAACAAGGAAAAGCGTACGAGGGCGCCAGGGGAAGATCCTGGGCAGATGCATAGATAAACGATGGTGATGGGGAAGATCCCCAGATGTGACCGGTGAAGGTCCAAGGTGACGGGGAGGTAGGGCGTTCCTGGATAGGCACGGGAACGGGTCTATGGCGGAGAGTAAGACGGAGGAGGTAACTCGGAGTAGGGCGAGGACGGAAGACGAAGGGTCCAAGTGAAGTCTAGTCAAGAGGCCAAGCAGGGAGGTCACGTTAGGAGCAGTGACGGTCTCCTAGGGCGAGGGGGTACAGGTGTACCGACGGTTCTCACAGGTGTGAGACAGGGGTGAAGCCGAAAAAGGGATAGGGGCTAGGACGAGTTGTAACAGTTTCAGGATCAGATATTTGCATGTCATATCCTTGATCATTCGGAAACACCAATCGTGGATTTCTCTCCACTTGAAGGGATGTCCATTCCTTTGGATCCCAGTTAATGGCATAGTATATGCTGAGATATTCAGCATGAATTGTGCCAGGTATTCGACTAGTCCTATGAATTGTTGGACTTCGTTAAGGGACTTAGGTGTCCTCCATTCACGAATCCGAGACATCTTGTCTCGGTCGGTGTGAATGCCCTTTTGGTCTATGATATGACCTAAACAGTCAAGTTTTTCTGCGTACAAGTTGCACTTCTCCTGCTCCAGGTAGAAGTTGGCTTTTTCCAATATCTTGAATACAATACAGAGGTGCTGTTCATGCTCCTCCAAAGTATCACTATAGACAAATATATTGTCCAGGTAGACATATACAAATCGTCCAATGTGATCTCTAAAGATCACCGTCATTAGACGTTGAAATGTCGTGGGGGCGTTACAATCCCCCTGTTGCATTACCTGACTTATAAAAGTTCCATAGATCGTCGCAAAGGCCGTCTTCCAGACGTCTTCTTCCTCAATCCTGACCTGTTCATATGCATTCAAAAAGTCAATCTTGGAGTGATACTTTGCTCTCGCTACGTCCATACGGATCTGATCCTGATCCGGGAAAGGAGTTACATCCTTAATTGTATTATCGTTCCTTTTGTGGCAGTCTATGATTGTCCACAATTTACCGCTTTTCTTTGGAATGCAAAGCATCAGAGCGGCCTAGGGGACACTCTTCATAATCCACCAGCCCGCATCTGTGTATAGTCGGATTTTATCCGACAGTTGTTGTTTCAGTGCATCAGCACATTGCAGAAGATGATAAGCACAATGCTTGTCGTCTTCCATCAGTGGGATTTTGTGATTGACTTCCTGCAACGGAGGGAGTTTTTGAACCATCCCTCCAAGTTGATGCTTGTAATCTTGGAACCATTGGTTCCTCAACTGGGGTATTTCTTTCTCAGTTAGTTGTTTCTTGTTTATCTTTATTGCAGTGAGTTGCTGTTTCTTTTTTGGTGTCACCTTCGCACCTCCTCCCCCCTTAGAGCCCTCATGGGGTCTACCAGACCTCGCAGGGCTCAGGAGTCAGTATGATTGTTGGAGGGGATGTGCCGAACGTCATTGCTGACTCTTCGGTGCAGTCTCCTCCAGGAGGGCGATTCTGGTATTGCCAATGTGGATTATTTGATCCACAAAATCGAGAATTACTCAGTGTTCTCATAGGAATGGTATTCCAAGAATACAATCGTAGCGATCAATATTTGATACATCAAAATATATTTCGGAAGACTCGCTTCCAATTTCAATCTTGGATTTACCGCCATGGGAAATCTTCGATCAACTACCAATGCAACCTAATTGCAATGTGAGCTGTTGCTCCAAGGAGAAAACTATGATCCCCGTCACTTTTGCAAACACTGGGCTTATAAAGTTTCCCGTGCTCCCAGTATTGTCATATACTGTCCCTCCAACCTCCCTCTGACCATCTCCGTTCGTCCTCCAGTGCATTCTCACCCAGGACTCCAACTCCGTCCTCCAGACTTTCCTCTGTACTTAGTTCCATATATGTACTAGTCTCACTATGTAGATACATCCGATCCTGTGCTTCACATAGGAGCACAGCTCCAGCTCCTCTTCTCTCCAAGTTCTGTATTACTCAGTTACTTAGCAATCTGCTCCACTCCGATTACTAATACTTACGACTCCCATAGTATATAAGATTTCCGAACAACTCCTGTACTTACTTTAATTCTGATATCGACTTAGACTTGGACTCCCCCTCCTGAGCATCTCCAGCTTAATCCTCTCTGCTCCAAAATACAAGACACTGAAAAATCAACAAGGGCACACCACATAAGGTGAAGCCGAACGTCTCAAACCCTCTGAACTCCAGAACATCAGAGTTACACCTCGGAGTTCCAGCTTGGTCCTAACAGGTATCTAACATGATGTATGCCTTACATCTGTTAACTTTTGTTTCGATGGTCGTGCATCTGCACATCTCCAGTCCTATTCATGGCTGGTTACTTTTTGCGGACAAATCCACTGTGTTCTTGGTATTTATTGCATACCGGAAGGCTCGGCCTTCACTTGGACTTTCTTTATTCTTTGTTGTATTCATTGCAGCCATCCGAATTACTGGCCGCTCTTCCGAGCTCTTAAACTTGATAGAGACATTCCCATGTGGTGTATAGACCACAAGATCGTCATTGAACTCAAATATCTCGTTCCTGGGAAGGCTTCTTAAGAAGACATCATCAATTGTCCTCAGTTCTCTTATTGTGCCTTCCCATAAATTTGCAGAATTTCCATTCCTGCTCATAACATGAGCATAATCTCCGGCGTCCTTTGATGCCCGTCTGATTGTCCTCATAGTTTTCACTACACAATTCGCTAACTTGTGCATGGTGCAACAGATGTGATTGACATCCATTCTGTATCCTCTGATTTGTGCTCGTTCACTATCCTCCCACCCACGGTCATATTCATGTCTCGTGAATTGCTGTGGGTGCTGTTGAGCAACAGCTAGTGATGGTACACTGTCAATTGCATGCTCAGATATGTGTTCTACTCGAGCATTGCAATTGGGGCAGGATGATCCCTGATGGATTGCACCATATAGTGGAGACCACATCCACTTGGGGGATTCCACATCCCTTTGGAGGGTTAATTCCCCCATTTCAACCTCGATATTCATTCCGGTCTTATCAGATCCATGTTGTGTCTCGGCTCTGGGGCAGCTTTCAACCTCCCCTTCTCGGCAGACCCAGACGGTCCCTAACCAAGTCTGTAGTTCGACTTCATGTTGGTCGATATGGAGGCCTGTGTGGTCCTCCCTTTGGTCTTGTATACCTTTAATGAGAGCTTTTATACTCTCTCCCAATTTGTCATTGTGTTGACTGGCTTTTCTGGCCACGGATTGTACTGCTATTGTCTTTACTAGGAGGTTCAATCTCTCCCGTTCCATGACTCTCAGTTGGTGTGCCATCATATGGCATGCCAAGCACAATCATTCATCTGATGAGCTGGTTGGCTCTTCGTGTGTTTGCAATCCAACTTCAATGCTGCACTGGAACTCTCATTCCATGAATGCAATTGCTGCATTTAGGGATGGATCCATCCGAGCTAAATTAATATGTTGTACACGGCAGGCACATTCCGTGCACTCCTCCTTGTGCAATGCTCCGTATTTGTTTGACCATCCCCATTCACCTTCAGTGGGTTCTGAGGATTGTATGTCCTCAAGTCCTAGGAGATCAATATCAATCTCCTCGTGCATCATTGCACAATGAACGATAATTTCATCCTTGGAGGATTCTTCTTCCTCATACATTGTGCCTAAGTACGTGACTGGTTTGTCATCCTCATCAACTTCGTATTCATCCTCAACATTGATGAGTGATTCCTCGTCATCAGCAGGGTCATTTCCTCCCACCTCGTATACAGGGAAATTGTCCCCCACTGACTCTTCTGTTTTGAGTACAATTTCTTCATCTTCGTCGTGAGTCAATGAAGATTCATTATTTTCGTCTTGTACTTCAACTGCAAATAGGCATTGTTTCGCTGCCAGGTGGTTTCCACCAGCTTTATCTGGGCAGCTATTTGCCATATGTCCTTCCTTCTTACACCTAAAACAGTGTATGCTGTGTAAGAACTTCTGGGGTTGTCCCCCTTCATTAGGGGTCCGGCCCTGTTGTTCTTTCTTTTGGGGTTCATTTCCACCCCTCCAGTCTTTCTTCTGATTGAAGTTTTGCAACTTCTGTTTCCAGCGATAAAAGGTATTGCCTTTCTGGAAATACTTGGGCTTTTCCCCTTGCATCGTCATGGGCTTATTATAGCCCTTTCTAATATACGAGTTTTCCTTCATCTTAGGAGATTTTCCTCCAGGGTTATGACCCGACTTCATTAAAAGGCTTATCGCCTTCTGCGCAGTTTCCATCCGCTGCACCTCCTCAAGGACCTCTTCTATCATCGAGTGTTCAGTGGATATTCTGTGCACTTTGAATATTGTTTTCACGATTGAGTGGGGTAATTCATGTATATATTTCCATTTGAATGAATAATCATCGGGTGGTTGAACCATCCAATATGCCCGATGATGTAAGTCATTATAATATGCAAGAGCTCTCTTTTTCGGGTCAAACCTTGTCTGATCGTATTGATTGGCGGCGTTCTGAGCAGACGTCTCGTGGACAAATCGTTTGAATAATCCACATATGAGGTCTTCAAATGACCAGTAATCAATCTTTCATTCTGGAGATTCAATCTCCTGATTATACCACTCGGAGGCTATTCCCTCCAGAAATAATCTGGCATAGAGAACTCGATCCTCGACCTGGTCTGATCCGGTTATTTTAAAAGTATGAAAGTACTTCAGTAACTGGCTAATCCAGTCATCAAACTTCTCGAGGTTATTTTGACCTCCGTATTTACTAGGTTTTGGTGGGTTCATCACCTTTATCTCGGGCCCCAATGGGCCCGTTGGTTGACTGACCTGTTCTTCTATGCGGCACATATATCTGCGCTGCATATGATCTCAGTACCTAGTATTTCCCAGGGTATATCCCCTCAGATAATTCCTTCATGGAAGATTACCCCCTTGGTCCTCAGCCTGATCCTCATCGGGATCTTCATCAGGATTATCATCATCAGGATCTCCTCCAGGAGGGCCTCTTCTGGGAGGGCCCCTACCAGGGGGTTCATTTCCTCTTGGTCTTCTCTCTAAAGGTGGACCTCTTCCATTTCCCTGATGACAGGGTCTTTGCACTATTTCGTCATCACTGCTCTCATCATTGGGGGGTCCTCCATCATCCCGATGTACCACAACAGGGATTCCTTCCCCAGGGGCATTTGTCCTATTCCTCACCATCTGTTGGAGGATGGCGGCTCCATGCCTTGACCCATACATGTGGTGAATGATGTCCAAGTCTCGTCCAGATAGATAATCTGGGCAATTGGGCATATCTGGGGCTAATCCCCTCTGGCAATGTTTTTCACCTTTATCCATAACCTTCAAGGGGCCTCCTCCCTCCGGTTCTTGTTTTATCGTTGTATCAACACCTGGGCTCCCAGCCCAGCTGGTCGATCCATTATCAGTCTCCCTCACAAGGGCGGCCATTAGACATTCGACCTTTAGGGCCTGGTGGTGGCCAGGTTCTACCCTGTGATTGTGGAAATCAGAGGGCCCTTGCCCATATTCGATCCACTGATTTTGTAGGTCTTCAAGGAACTCATTTACCATCACTAATGCGACTCGGGGATAGTGATGTACTGGGCCCGGCCTCAAGCCCCCAGCCGGGCCGAGCCAAGCCTACTTAGGCTGGGCTGAGCTGGGCTTTGCACTAGGGCTTGCACCGGCCTGTGGCTCAGCCTCACTTCTGATAAGCTGTGAGCCTGGGGCTTGGGCTGGGGCTTTATATACAAAGAAAAAAGAATGTAATCTACCTGTAAAATATTCTCAATAAACAAATGATATATTGGTGCAAACCAGTCCATCCATGTTTGCGCTCCAGCAATGTCCAAATAAGGCAAGTCACAGCTCGGGTAGCAATTCTACTATCACTCCTCAGCTTATTTTCTCTCGCCCCAACCCTCATCCTCACCCACCCTCACTCTCACCCCCCCTTTAGCATGTGGAGGTGATGGCACAATGTGCACGACCACTCATTCCTCGTTCTCGCCCTCCTCGCCCTCACCCAACACCCTCACCCAACACCCTCATAGGTGGAACACTGGGGACAGCAGAACGACAACATAGCATGCGCAATTGCGCATGTTGTGCTGTTGTTCCTCTCATCCTCCCCTCATCCTCGTCACCTAATGCCCTCGTCCCATCACCCCCTCATCTCATCATCACTGGATGAAACTCTCAGTGACGATACAACACATGCAATTATGCATGTATTGTGTCATCACTGAGCCTCTCATCTTGATTGACGATGCACAATGCTGACACATGATGCGATGCATGCAATTGTGTGTGTTGTGCCATGTGTCCTTGTCCTCGTCTTCACCATTCTCACCTCCTTGTCCTCGCTGACTCACCTCACATAGAAAAGCTGGGGCTTCAAGCCGGGCCAGGCCCCCATTCACGGCTTGGCAGGGCTCAAGGCTCGGCTTGACCTTTGGTCAAGCCTGAGCCCTCCAAAGCCGAGCCCAAGCTGGGGCTTTTGAGCCAAGCTGGGCTGGCACATCACTACTCAGGGATCCATAGGGACCTGTGGATCTCTCCACGTAGGAGCTGTTGCCTCCATATAAACTTGCGCTAAGGGACTTTCATTCCTTGCGAATGGGTCGTGTTTGATCATGAGTCTAGTAGACTCGACATCAGAGTGCTGTGGGGTTAATGGACTCATTATGGTCCTGGATCCAGTATCCGTTGTACCCTGTACAACTCCCTTGATGGCGCTCATTGAAGGTAGGTTTGGGAGATCTCCCAAGCCCTGTTCTACTTCTCCAATCTCACTACTTGGAGCGGTAGCTCCTTTTCTAGCTTTTTTTATCTGTTTTTTTCCGTCAGGAGGTTCTCTTGGGGATTGTCGTCTGATGTCCTTTGGAGGCGGGTTTCCCTTGTCTCCAGGTGGGTTTCCCGCCATTACCTGTGCTTGACTATGGGTTACTGTGCAGCTCATCATTGCAAATTGAAGTTTACGAACTTCAAAAAATTGTAAGGTGGTGAATCTGTTACAACTCGTCCTAGCCCCTATCCCTTTTTCGGCTTCGCCCCTGTCTCACACCTGTGAGAACCGACCGCACACCCGTACCCCGCCCCTAGTCCTCGATCCTCCTCGCTTAGGGAGGCCATCACTGTTCCTAACGTGAACCCCTTGCTTGGTCTCTTGACTAGACTTCACTCGGACCCTTCGTCTTCCGTCCTCGCCCTACTCCGAGTTACCTCCTCCGCCCTACCCTCCGCCATAGACCCGTTCCCGTGTCTATCCAGGAACGCCCTACTCTCCCGTCACCTTGGACCTTCACCGGTCACATCTGGGGATCTTCCCCATCACTATCATTTATCTAGGCATCTGCCCAGGATCTCCCCCGGGCGCCCTCGTACGCTTTCTCCTTGTTCTCATTCACCTTGACGTTCTTCATCTACCTTACTGTTGGTGCTATCGGCACACCCCTTTACCCTAGTCATACGTCCTATCGACGTCATGCTGTAGCTTCCCCTTTGTCCCGCTTACGCGGCCCCCCACCCTCGCTTATTTCACACCTGGCACTTTAGCTTGCGCGTCCTCCTGACGTCCCTGCCCTTTGCCCACACCCTTTGCCCACATTCGGGCTCCTCTTGATTCGTTTACTTATATACCGGACCTCTTAGAACACTTGTACTCTATCTTGATCTTACCTGGGTATCCCCCTCGCATTGTAGCACCTGTACTTTGCACCTACACCCAATGTCACCGCTTTGATCTTCTTCTACTGTTGTCTGGCGCCCCTGTCAGGACTTCCTCGACTAGAAGAAGCTCCCAGGTCTACGTCTCCAGCTTACCCGGTTGGAACGTAACAGAATCTACCTGACTACTCAGAATCACACAAGCGAAGTGAACTGTTATGGGATTCACAAGATGATGTGTAGAGTATCGTAGAGGTAGAATGGGGCCATCATCAAGACAGCCCCTTTGAAATGGCCCAAAGCAAGGCTTAGGCAAAATCAACTAAAACCTAACAAGGAAGGAAAGAGTGACTGAGAGGAACTATTGGGTGTAAACTCCCAAGAGAACTAGACTGGAGATACCAGCCGTAGCTCCCTGGGCTTATATATCAAACTATCTACTTGTACATGTTGTGACTAGATCTCTGATCTAGGGCATAGGGCGAGCGGTAATTAAGTAAGTGAGGCATATGCATGTGGAATGGAAGTGTAACGGTAATGAAAAGCATGAGGTACACACACTGTGTGGCAAAATGGAAGAGAATCATAACGGAGATGAACGTGAGAAATAATATAACCTTATATAGACAAAGTGTCCATCTGAGATCTGGTCTTGCACATGACCTTGTCACGTGATCCCAAAGGGATATCTCAGAGTTGCACGGAGTCCGTTGTCTCCTAGAGAAAGGTAAAAGAAATAAGTTAGACGTGGGTGTGCACGTGATCTAGTCACGTGACTGAGAAACTGAAGAGAAAAGATACTAAGTACAAATCGCGAGTACACTCTGTTACGCGACCGTAACACCCTTGTTATAAGTATGCTACTACAATACATGTGATATATCAATCACATGTACCAGACTAATGTACTAGGCTACTTATGGGCCTATTGACCCCTAACACAATGGTTAAAACAAGTTGACAAGTACCTAAATGGAGTATGTGGTGGCCAACAAGTTGGATGAGGGCGGATGACAAGCACAATGATGAGAGCAAGAGAAAGGGGCATGTTACGTTTCCAACCGGGTAGCCAGAGACGTAGGCCTGGTAGCATCTTCTGATCGAGGAAGTCCTGACAGGGGTGCCAGACAGCAGCAGAAGATGATCAAGAGGTGAACATTGGCAAGGTGCGAAGTACAGGTGCTACAACGCTAGGGGAGGTCCAGGGTCCAAGGTCCAAGGTACTAGGGGAATACCAGGCAAGACGAAGATAGAGAATAAGTATGCTAAGATGTCCGGTATATAAGTAAGTGAATCAAGAGGAGCCCGAATGTGGGCCAAGGGTGCAGGCAAGGGCAGGGACGTCAAAAGGACACGCAAGCTAAGATGCCAGGTGTGAAATAAGCGAGGGTAGGGGCCGCGTAAGCGGGGCGAAAGGGAATACTACAGCATGATGTCGGTGGACGCATGACTAGGGTGAAGGGTGTGCCGATAGCACCAACGGTGTTACGGTTCGACCTAGGGTGGGCGACCGTAGACCCGAAAGGTGAGAGCTCCTGGCAGGGGAGGGCAAGGACTGGAGTACGAAGGGGATGCAGAAGACGCCTAGGGACGAGGGGCACAGAGGGGAACGAGGATCAGAGGTCTGAAGTTCCAGTCGACTCAGGTCAAGTGCCTTGTTGTCGAGTACTAAGTATGCGAAGAGACTGAGCCGGTCCAGTGACAGGCGAAGTCGGATCGCGCAAAGGTGAGCTTTTAAGAAGTAGATTCGGGAAGCTAAGCTAGGGTATAAGGTCGCTAGCTAGCTGTTTAAGTAGTGTACCCTACTGCGCACAGACCGAGTCAGAAATGGTAGGTACTGGGCAAAGGGGAGAGGATGCGCATGGTGTCCGAGTGGGGGTACTACAGCAAGGGCACGAAATGGAACGGGACGGAGGTAATAGCCGGAGATGAAGAGCAGAGATGAAAGGGGCGCTGCCCGGGGCGGAGGGGAAGGGTTCGGATAAGAACCCGGGCTAGGCTGTGTGGTTTAAGGTTTAAATGAAAAGAGGCCGTGACTAACCGTGACTAGAGGAAGTGTGAGAAGTAAGAGGCATAGATGGAGCTGGGGCAAGCACAAAGGAAAAAGGAAAAAGGTAGACGTAAGAATGAATCGTAACAAACGGTAAGGTAAATGAAGGACAGCAAGGTGAATAAGAACAAAGAGAAAGCATACGAGGGAACCAGGGGGAGATCCTGGGGAGATACGAGGACAAATGACGGTGATGGGGAAGATTCCCAGATGTGACCAGTGAAGGTCCTAGGTGACGGGGAAGTAGGGCGTTCCTGGGTAGGCACGGGAACGGGTCTATAGCGGAGGGTAGGACGGAGGAAGTAACTCGGAGTGGGGACGAGGACGGAGGACGAAGGGTCCGAGTGGTGTCTAGTCATGAGACCAAGCAAGGGGGTCACATTAGGAACGATGACGGCCTCCCTAGGCTAGGAGGGACGAGGATGAAGGGCGAGGTACAAGTGTACAGACAATTCTCACAGGTGTGAGACAGGGGCTAGAGCCGAAAAAGGGATAGGGGCTAGGCGAGTTGTAACAGGGCATGGGAAGGTTTTGGGAGGAGGGCTCCACCACAAGAGGTCCAGGTATGGTGGCGATGGATAGATAAGATACAATACAGGACCTGAGCATGTGCCAAAGCACAGCCTCCTCACTTAGCCCTACTAGCCCTACTTTTTCTTTAAAGGTCCTACTGTATTTAGGGCAGTATTTATGGCCGGTGTTGGCAAAACAAAGGGAAGCAGCCTAATTATAAGCCAGTGACACATAATGCCACTCCTTATAGTAAGGCTTAGTAACCAGGAGTATTGGGTGCGACTTTCGAGAATGTTTTCCACATAGTTATGAAAACAGCTGCAAACAACTGCTGAGTGTTGCAGGAAGCACCACAGCACTGCAATATAGCCTAAGCCCCCTAAATTAGAGGTAAGCAACCAGGTATGTATATTACTAACTAGTAACATTAATGAGGACATACAGGTGCATCCTCGACCAGCATGTCACTTGGTCAATACCCGATCCCCTTGACCGACCCGCCATATCTCGACACCACCCTCCCCACCAACGCCGACAACCTCGCCTGCCCAATCGACGCTCAAAATCTTTTTCGGGGTACCGTCCCACGCTTTGATGCTCACGACAGCACTCTTGAGGCTTCGGAGATCCCAGAGACGGGCGATCCCATCGTAGGCACCAGTCAGGACTTGAGGTGTGCTCGGGGTCGGGGGAGAAGGCAAGGTTTTGTTGGCGTTGGCACCTGGGGGAAGGCCCGATGCAGCGCTGGGATAGACCAGACAAGATGGTGTGGCGGGATGCATCAGTGTTCCGGCTGTGCTCGCAAGCGAGGGCGAACGAAGGTCAAAGATGGAGACGGTCCGGTCTGTGGAGGAGGCAAGAACGGTGTGTTCGTCAGGTGAAACCACCAGATCGAGCATTGGTCGTTCAGGGACGGTCTAGACAGCAAATATGAAAGTAAATGAAATGAAAACGAAATGGGAAACCAGTAAGAGATCAGTTTTCTGCATGCCGCCTAAAAAGACAGAGTTGACGAAAAGACGTACGATCGTATCCACGCACACGCCCGACTCGACATCCCATGTGCGCACTGTCGAGTCAAACCCACAGCTATATGCCCGCTCGTTCGATCCTGGCGCAAAATCCGCTTTGGATACTCGTGCCGTGTGGGACTTGAGTACAGTAGTAGGAACTTTGCGTTTTCCGCGCCCCTGGTCAGCCTCGCTGGCAGTCTTGCGCCGTTTTTTGCGTTCGGAAGAGGATGCCGGGTCGGATGTGGGTACGACTTCGTCTTGCGCGGGGATAGTGGTGTCCCAGAACCCGATGAGGTGGTCCCAGGATGCGGTAAGGAGATAGGAGCCGGTGTGATCGGAGGAAATGGAGGAGAGGGGCGAGGTGTGGAGGTGGAGCGAGGCGAGGGATTGGAAGGGCGGAGATGCATCGGGTACGAGCGAAACACGAGTTAGGGAAGCCGTCAGATCGTGCGATGCGCTCGCGATGAGCACAGACTCGCTTGTTGATATCGAGGACGGGACGACGCAGACAGAGGTGATGGGTGCTTGGTGCGTTGGAACGTCCCGGACCAACCGTTGCGCGTAATCAAAGAGACGGATGTGACCGTCATACGAACCAGTTAGGAAATGTCTAGAAGAAAGCCCGCTTGAGTGGGATGGGAATACACGGGGAAAATGCGCACTGGGATATACGACACGAGATAGAGGAGACCCACTCCTCGTGCGGAAGCGTCGTCATACGCTGCGGCGGTAACACCGACTCGAAATATTCGACCTCGAGTGTGTCTTCCTATCCTGCCCATCAACACGGTTGTCGTGCACACAGTCCATATTGCTCGCTGATGTGATGCATACCTCACTGATACCATATTCCGCACGACATTCTCCGAGAGTGGTTCGTAAGATCGCACCACGAACGAGAAAGTCGAATGGGATGGGTTTTGCGAGAGAGAGGGCTTTGTTGATAAGTTGCGAGAGTTGGTAGCGTTTCCAGTCGAGTGGGATCATGAATTTTTGGGAGGGGAGGGCATAGGGGGTTTTAGTGGTGAATAGGATCGCAGAGGACGAGGAGGCCATGGTATTGGTCAACCAGTGGTAGCACCAGAAACTATTCAGTGAGGATTAAAGCTACTGCCACTAATCACGAAATAAGAATTTTTCGGATAGTCGTCGCTTCCAATTTGGGAATCCCAGCCGAACTGCGAAACGTCATGTGTGGAAGATATGCGCTTGGCCTCCAGGTGAATATCGCTGGGCCACTGCCGCAGCAGGCCGCTCGAGGTTGGGAATACATCTTTTTTTTCATACTGATGCATTTGCAGCGTGCCCAGATTCGCGGGTTACCCGGCCACCCTCACCTCGCGATTGGTCAGTGGATCGGCGAAAACGATTTCGTGGTTCGTTTCATTGTCCATCTCGAAACGACTTTTCGCTTCACTCTTTGACGGAATAGCCTCGGTACAACATAGCTCCGAACACCAATGCTCCAGTCATCAGACAACACACTGGGGCAGGTCCCGCGGCAACACCCTCGGACTCTAAGGACTCTGCCTCTCCTCTTATCATGCAAACGATGCGTTGGGGGATTCACTATGGTAAAGAGGCCGTCAAGGGTTCTCAGGCGATCAATGCTCGCTCTGAAAACCTCATTGAAGGCGTTGGTATGTGGAACAAATTTCGAGGAAAGCACCGTTGTATCGTCGTCTGCCAAGGGTATAGTACTACATTTCTACTACCACACGACGTGATAGATGCCAGGTGCAGGTATTATGAATGGCAGACAAAAGGCAAGGACAAGCTACCACACTTCACCAAGCATCCTGACGGCAGAGTGATGCTCATGGCTGGTCTATATGATGAAACCCTTGACAAAAGTATATCTCTTTTCTCTCTACTCTAGCTTTTCACCAGAAACATGACCTCGGCTCCAGGTCAGTCGCAGCTAACGTACACTTTCGCGATTGTCACTACCCACGCGAGCAAAGCTCTGAGCTGGTTACATGACCGACAACCAGTCATCCTCTCCACCCCAGATGAGATCAACCGCTGGCTAGACACCTCCTCGCAGACATGGTCTTCTGATCTCGCTCGTTTGCTTCACCCTTGGGAGGATGCCACGGCCCCGCTCCAATGGTACGCACCCCATCCTTTTGTTGGTTACTACTCGTCTCATTCAAGCACTTTAGCTATCAAGTCCCAAAGGAAATTGGCAAAGTCGGCACGGAGTCCGCCAAATTTATCGAGCCTGTTGCTAACCGCAAAGATGGTATCATGGCTATGTTCGCCAAACAAAGGTCGAAGCAGGTCGAGTCTTTGGCAAAACGTAAACGTAGCTCCACACCAACTCCGTTGCCATCGACTCCCGAGAAAACCACTAAAACGGAGGAACATGAAGAGAAAAAGGTGAAACTGGCGTAGCGTTTCCGGCACGCCGAACGAGTTCACTTCCGAGTTTCCTTGTGTTCGGTCGGGTGGCAGCGCAAAACATAACCCACTAGCCCCCGTCCTTGTAATATACTGTACTATCGTCTCACGTATCTACCACGAGCCCATTTTGACATGTACACGGCCGCGTCACTAATCGAAGATAACCGTTACTACGCCAGTAACTTCTAGCTTCGACTTGTGTTGCCCCTGTCCTCGAAATCTGAGCCCTGGGCTTTGAGTTCTGCACGACCCATCTTTTCCAGCTTCTTATCAAACACGTGCTTGCGATAACCGGAAACGATGCGTTCCAATAGGTCAGAAGTAGAGACGCCTGGTGTACGACGGGTCGGGATAAACTGGCCTGGATAGGATGGCTATTAGCTCAGTCATCGCTGGCGCCTTGGAAACAATGTCTCACCCCTTGCCTTCACGAAAGCATAAACATCACCAACACCCTCGGAGGCATACGGCTGCTCGTCATGTGCGACGTAGTCGATCTTCCATTTGTCAAGAAAAGCGGCGTCTAGGATCCAAGGGCAGTCTGGAATGACCTCGTCAACCCAACGACAGTGTCGTACGGCTTCGCATCTAAACGATATCAGTGGTGCAATGGACTACTTTCGGGAATAACTGACCGCTCCGGATGGTTCATGACGGGAGGAGCTTTGTGTGCGGTGACATCTTCATCAGTATTCACGCCGGCGAGGAGATAGACGTTTGGGAGGGAAAGCTTTGCCTGTCGAAGTTGCAAAGCGTGGCTAGTGTATTGGGGTCAGGTACAAACGCGGGACAGGTCGGATAAATTCGCACCCAAAGTGGAAGAGATCATATACCCCTGACGAATTTCTCAGCACTAGATGCGGAACGGGATCGCGATCTGTCTCACCGTCGGCAAAAATGCGCACTGGTCTGTCAGTGGGAGGTGGGTTGATGTAGTACGGCCGACCGGGTTCTCCGTTAATCGCTCTCTGGACAAAAGCTTGGATGTCTTCGGGTGTGAACGCAGCGGGATTGCAGGGGAAGACAGGGTTGTACGTCGGGGGCTCCAGAACCAAAACTTGTTGGGCATTCGGTGGCGGAGTCGGGTGTTGGGAAGTGGAGGGAGAGGGTGCGTTATCCTCGATCTGAGATGTCAGGGTCGAAGTCGAGGAGGCATGGTGCAAGCTGGGGTATAGGAAGCCTTTGGATGGTTGATGCTGACCTGCGCTTGCGGTTATGCTGGACTCGACGTCGCCGTCATAGGTTTGAGAGTCCGTGCCGTCGTCGGAGAGCATGCTCGATGCGAGCTGATGCCTGGCCCGGGACGGGAGCTTGGACGTGTGGGGGGCATTCGGGGCACGGTTTGTGCGGACGGAGACCGGGACGGAGACGGCTGATGCGCCGTCGTCGGTCAAAGGGTCGTTGTCCTCCTCCGAGCTAAAGAACGATGAGGAAGAAGGGTCGCGAAGAGGCGAAATGAGACTTGCGCATCGTAAGTGGGCGAGTCGATGGGGACGGGGTACTTTCCAAAGGAGCGCTTGGAGTGGAGCGTCTTCTTGTGGTGGTGAAGGAGATCTGCTGGGGAGTCCATTGGATGGTCGGTGCGGGCAGAGTGCACTATTTAAGCTTGCCACTACGCTGCCATGTCAGACAGCTCGAAACAGCCTCCTCCTGGGCCAAGGCCGTCGTCCAGCCTCCGCTTCAGAGCACTCGTCGCCTTTTTGCTCGCTTTCGGCGCTGTCCTTGCCATAACTCGTCCTACTGCCTCACAAGACTATGCTCTCTGCGCTCCGGGCCGTACTAAAATATATACAGTCGACACTGCCCATCCCAACGTCGAGTGCATCGTCGTGAGCAACACCACTATTGCAGATGTTGGCGACCTCGGTGGGCACCACTCCGTTCCCCTCCCTCTGCTCTCTGACAGGATGTCATGATGCAGTGGACGTCAAAGCGCGCTGGCGTAGGCGCCATACGGTGGCACCACGCAATCTCACCAACTTTCAGATACCACTGTGGCTACTCGACTTTTGGCAGCCCTCGCTAACCATCTCGTTCCTGGGAGACAATAGCACCGTTGTCCCGGGCCTCACAGGTAGGGCCCCTGGTGTGCTTCGGACCAAGCCCGACGCTGACGGTTGGCAGACGCCCATGCCCACGTGTTGCAATATGGTGCCGCGATGAATCTTGACATTACCGGTTGCAAGTCAAAGCAAGGTATCTGCTCGAGTTTCTCGTGCTTCGTGAACCAAACTTACGAAGCGTAGAGGTACTGCAGCGAGTTGTTCACCATGTCAACTCACACCCCGACATTCTAGCCGATCCATCCCGCTGGATCGTGGGTATGGGGTGGGATCAAAATTTGTGGTCAGATTCAGAGTATCCCACTGCTGTCTGTACCTTTCTTCTTGCTCAAATATTTCCCTGTTTGAACGATTACAGGACGACTTTGACTCGGACTCTCTGCTTAGGGGTCGTCGAATCTACCTAGACCGTGTTGATGGGCATGCAGCATGGGTTTCCAACCGTGTGCTTCAGTTGATGGGTGAGCTACCTACCGTGGTAGACGGTGGTTTGATCATCCGTGACTCGTCTGGAAAGCCTACAGGTAAAACTGTCCACACCTCTGTGAGTCGAACCCACTCATGGAGTCCAGGAATTTTCGTCGACAATGCGATGGCCATTGTGCCTGTCCCGGCCCCAACGAAAGCCCAGTTGCGCGACTACTTTGACAGAACTGTGAGGGACGCGTACGCCGTGGGCCTGACCTCTATCCACGATGCCGCGACAGAACCCCACGAGATCCAATTTTACCAGGAGTACGTTCTTTGATTATTCACACCAACATGGACTGATTTTCGTCAAGATATGCCTCAACTCGGAAATTACCTGTGCGTGCGTTGTTCGCCAAGTTCGTATATACTAGAATTCCCGTAGCTCCGGCTCTACCTCATGGGCCACATTGAATCCGATGAATATTGGGGTAAAAATCTAACTCGCCTCATTGACTACGGCATCGCAGGGCGTCTCAATCTTCGTAGCGTCAAGCTTTTCACCGATGGTTTGTCTTGTCGAATGTTTTCCAGACTTGTGCGACTAACACAACTGAAGGTGCACTTGGCTCCTTTGGAGCGGCTCTGTTAGAACCGGTTCGCATAGTACTCAATCTTGGAACTGTTTTTTTGACTCAGAGCAGTACTCAGACAACCCGTCAACTGACGGACTCATGCGCATACGACCACAGACATTGTCAACCTTGGTGAAACAATTCTGGGAAGACGGTTGGCAAGTTGTATGTGCTCAATGCATCTTGTGCTCTTCACCTCGCCGATGACTAAACACCTGCAAAGAACATCCACTGTATCGGTGACCGTGCCAATCACGTTGTGCTCGACATCTTTGAAGATATCCTATCTAATTCGGAACATGGAATTGCAACTGAACGACGTCCGCGGATCGAGCACGCGCAAATCATGACCCTTGACGACCTTGAGCGAGTTGGACGGCTTCAAGGTGTGTCTTGCTTTTCCTTCTTGGTGATTGGGAAATTGAAATACAAGCAGTGATACCCAGTGTCCAGCCCACGCATGCGTGAGTTCGTCACGCGGTTCGCTCTAATGACTGATACAACCCTCAAGACTACAGAACGAGCGACATGTGGTATGCAGAACGACGTTTGGTAATTGTTACTGTACTTGGTTACCGTTTTTCTGAATGAACACTCCAGGGTCCCGCAAGAATCAGAGGAGCATACGCATATCAGACGATGGTCCAGTGTGTTTGATTCTTCACGGCCTTACTGACCCCGACGTTTATAATCTGCCCAAGAACATCCAGCGCAGGAGTTCTCCCTCTTGGTTCCGACTTTCCTGTTGAAGGCATCAACCCTTTGCTAGGGTTCTACGCCGCCGTATCTCGGCTCTCCCCTTCTGGAGACTCGCCTCATGGATCAAAAGGATGGTACGACCCGTCGTATGTAGTTGTTGACTGTTTCATTGATTCATGATTCGTTCCAGGTACCCGTCGGAACGTCTGGCACGGAGCCAAGCGCTGAAAGGGATGACCCTGGATGCTGCCTACGCGGCGTTTGCGGAGGATAAACTAGGTTCGCTCTCGATAGGCAAGAAGGCAGACTTTGTGGTTCTGGATCGGGATATTATGACCGTCCCAGTTTCAGAGATCCTGGCGACGAAAGTGAAGGCGACGGTCATAGATGGCGAGGTGGTCTATGGCAAGCTATGAATGCGTGATACCCATGCTGGCACTCCATTCGTCCACCAGGTGATTCCCCGTGTCTATTCCCAACTGTGACATATGCCACGTCTGAATCAGATGACATTGAATGTGTTTTGCTAGGGAAAGTCCTCTTTATAACATTTTGTGTGTGCTGTGTCAGCAGGTAAAGCTATAATATGCAAATGGGTATAGTTACACCACACGCATGCATGCTAAAATGCGGTCTCAAGTCCAGCCTTGCTCACCCTCCGCAGCGGTTGCAGCGTATTTTCATCGACCGGCGCCCTGCGCATGTGTCGATAACGTCCTTCTTTATCCTTGATCTCCATATCCTGACCCATGGCAACCTCCCCCACCTCTTCCGGATCTTGCACCGTAACCATGGGAGGTAAGCTCTCCCGTACGTGACCCGGTCTCCGACTCTGCGCGGCATACGCATAATTGGTTGATGGATCCCCTCCTCCGTTATCTGCCTGCCCCGGGGTGACAGGCACCACGCCAACCGATTTCCCGCCGAGTTCTTGCTCCTCAAAGGTCATCAGTTCCGAGACGAACCCGATGTTCGGAGAGATCCCCTTGCGGCGCTCGAGGACAAATGCATAGGCACGCGAGAGCGTCCAGTGGTTCGCATGAATGAGGTAGGCCATCACGGCGGTCACAGAACGCGACTTGCCCACTTTGCAATGCACGTAGGTGCTCGCTCCGAACAGACTTGCCTCATCTTTACAAAGAGAAACGAGTCAAAAATACGGATTGGGGGAGCGGAGCGATTGAATGCACGATTCCGATTAAAAAAGAAAGCGTAAAGAAAGGCGCCCTACCTAGTATCTCACAAGCCTCTTTCAGCCCCCTGGTAATTTGATCCTCTTCGATCGTGTCCCTCATTGGGATTTTCACATACCGCTCGAAATTGTCTCTCAGATTGAGGCCATGATCGTCATCACACTCTGCTGCAATGTTCAGTATCCTCTTGATCCCGAGGGACTTGAGTTCCTGGACGTGCTCTGGTAGGGTCAGCTCTGGGCCGAGATACAAGAAATTTGGAAGGATCATCGAGACGTTGAAAGTGGGGAACTCCCCCTCTGTTGTGATTGTCTGGAGATCATCCGGCCGTGCTGTGCTTGGTGATGGCGTGGGATGAGGTATACACAACGGTGTGTCGGGTGTGCGGGGTGGCGTTGAACGGACGAATCTGGGAGATGGGGGTGGGAGGAACTCGGCTGGGCTGGTTGTCCAGCGCGGCGATGCTACGGGGGGCGTGTGATTTGAGTGCAAGAGATTGAGGTGGGAAGGGGACTGTGGAGGGAGATAGAGCGTGTTGCCATTGGGGCTTGCTGAGAGTTGCGAGGGAGTAATGGGGAGTGTTACGGAGCGTGTGGGGGCAGTGCGGATGTGGAGACGGGGTAGGAAAGGCTGCTGTTCGTCGTCCCCATTTGTGGTTAACTGGGTGAGATTTTGCGCGCTTGGACGTCGTGGGGGTGCGGGGCGACGGAACGCGAGCTGTGATGGAGGGGGAGAACCGTTAGCGTCGCTTCGTTGATCCGATGTCGTCGTGGGCATGATAGGCACGGGTGACGGCATAGGTTGATCGATTTCGAAATGGGACTGAGTTGGGGCAGAGGTATTGAGGGAGAAGAGGCCTCTGCCCTTTGCGCTCCTCAATGGTGGTTCTGGATCGTCGGGGTCTGGAGGATAGAGGAATTGTGTCACGAGGTGATTTCGAAGACCGGGATGTGACTGTGCAGTTGCTATACCGCCCCGCAAGTAGTGCACGCGACCCTGACCGAGGAGAGACGATATGACGGGGAGGAGGGCCCACGCGGTGACCTGGAGGTTGTCGATGTCAGAGTCGTCTGTTTCCTCGCCGTGCACGATGACGACGTGGCCGTCCCAGGAGGGGGAGGATGGAAGGGTGTCCCAGCGATGCTTGTCCTGGTCTGAGGTGATGAACTGGCGGAGAGCGGCGAGAGACTGGAAGCCGCTGCCTGGTTTGCGACATCGCTTGAGGATGAGGGATGGGATGGCGATGTTGACGCTGTCGACGAGGTGGGAGGCGTGATATGCAGCGAGGGGGCGCGTGTCGAGGACGATGGGGCGCTTAGGCGCGGCGAGACGGGCGGCGAGGGCGTCTGGACGCCAGGCGGAGGCGGGGGTGGCGGGGTCGGGGCGGTCAGTGAGGACGCGGCTGTCGTCGGGGGTGTAGTAGACGGTGGACGGGGTGGGCGGGGAGTGCACGGGGGAGGAGAGCTTTGGGAGCGCGGAGAAGGAGCGTATGGGGCGGAGACGGAGGTTGTTCTGCACGCTGGCGCGTAGCTTGGCGAGGTCGGCAAGGGCGCGTGCAAAGTCGTCGGAGTCGCCGTCGATGGGGAGGGTGAAGTCTGTGGCGGGTGAGAGGGCGGCGAGGTGGTCGGGGTCGGTGTCGTCGTCGTCGTCGTCGGTGTCGGTGTCGAGGCGGGTGTCTGGCTGCATGGGTGGAGGAGGAGGAGGTGATGGGGGGGTTAATTTTATTTTCGTGGGGGGGTCGTGTCGAGAATTGAAACTCCACTGGCAAGTACGAGGGCTGAGGCGAGTTTGAGCGTTGATTGCAACATGTCGTACAGACCCGCAGCGTTTCGGTTCCAGCAGCAGCCAGAGCAGCCAGCAGGCGACTTCAGATACCGCGCCCAAGTGCACCAGCTCCAGGAATTCTTTCCGGGCTACTCCGTCGAGGGCACGTCCTCGTCCCCGTCCTGCTCCCGTCCCTCCTCACCCTTCTTTCCAGACCTCCAGTCCCTCCTCGTCGAGGTCGCCGGTGACACCCAGCTCGCAGCGCAGAGAATCAGCGAAGGTCTGTTTTCCCCCTCTTCTCTCTCTCTCTCCGTCCTCTCAATCGTCTGCTATCACAGGCCATGTAGAACAGTGGGGCTCTGTGAAAAGCAAAAAAGACAAAAAACCACCTACCACCTCCCACCCAAGCCCAAAGGACCATCCCATCTCTCGTGATCGCACGGACTCGCGTGGTGGTCGCGGCGGTCGCGGCGGTCGTGGTGGTGCAGCAAGAGGTGCCCGCGGTCGCGGCTCAGCACGAGGTGGGCCTGGGGTCAATGGCCACACCTCACGTTCCTCACATCCCGGAAAAACGTCCTCGCCCGTCCCCGATTCCGCGGACAAGCCGCCCGTCGAAGACTTTTCCGACCCAGTCCACCCCGACAAACCTGAGGCGTCAGATGGTGCCCCATCAGCACCGCATGACCCACCTTTTGATCCCAACCCCACCCCAGAACTTCCTGCGTCAGATCCTGCCCACTTTTCCTCGACGCCCTCCTCATGGGGTATCAGCTCTTGGGGTGCACAAGACCACTCGACATCTGCACCGACCACATCAACCTCCTCGATACCAGCTGTCCCGAGGCCCACAAAGCTACCAGCAACGTCGAAACTTTCTTGGGCTCAAATTGCACGGTACGAAGATCCTTTTTTCTCCTCTAGTCGCATTCCCTCACATATCTTTCACAGAGTACAAGAAAAACCTGCCGTCGCACCTCCCCCTCCAGTAGCCTCACGTGTCCCTCCTTCAGTACCTGAACCAGCGGAGCCCGCCCCGGCTCCACTCGCTAATGGTGATTCGGACCCAATAGATGATGGTTGGGAGGACCCAATAACCGTACAACCCCCTACTTGGGATGACGAACAACAGGTCAAACCTCCTCCCGAGGATGCTTGGTCCTCCCCGATGCAGACCCAATCAGATGTTCAGGATGAAACTCCCGCCCCTCTGCTTCAAGAGGAACCTGAACCTGAGATTCCTGCACCCGTGCCTTCCGAACCGGTCCCAACCCCTCAACAACCAGCAGAAGAGCCGGTCACTGCCCCAGCACCATCAAGGTCCCCGCTGTCCGTCCCTCCACGGTCGTCTACTGCTTCACATCGTAGCGTGAACAAGTACAAGGCAATCGACCAGGCCGTCGTCATGCCCACCTCCAGTTTCAACCCGGGACTCGAGAAAGTTGGCATGCAATTCGGTAGTTTGAGCCTCGGTGGTGATGTGATCGAACCATCCCCGTTAGTGACTCTTTCGCTTGATTGATATTCTTACTGATTGGTGTCGGCAGGACCGAGCCCACGCCAGTCCTGGAACAAGTTTCAATCAAGGCAAAGCAGTCGCCTCAGCAACCTATTCAGCCATTGCCTCAGGGGCAAGCATCCGCCCAGGAGTCCCCCGTAACCACGTCCCCAGTTCAATCTACCACTGCACCGTCTCAAGCCCCACCTCAACAGCAGGCCGCACCCCCTGCACCCGCACCCATTCCCGCACCAGCACCCGTACCGGCTCCAGCTCCAGTCCCCCCCGCCCCTACTTCCATTCCTCAATCCCAGCCGTCGCTTACATCCGCCATCTCACATCCCTCGATCTCCACCTCTGTCAGCCAGCCGATAATCTCCAGCTCCCCCGCCTTCTCTCAACAACAACCTCAGGCTTCCATCCATCCATCCCTCTCCCACCACCAACAGCAAGCCCCCTTGACCCAGCACCAAGTCCCGGCTCACCAATATACCCACCATGGTCTTCCCACTCATCTCGATGCTACCCAGAATCCCGCCCAGCAATCTCAACACGCAGCCCAGCCCTCGCAACCCCAAGCCTCTGCAGCCCATTCGGCATACTTCCGGCAAGCAGAAGCACCTTACTTCCATACTCCTACCCCACCTGCTGGACAGGGTCAGGACTACAACATCTTTGGTCAAATCGGCCAACAACATCCTTCCCAGGCATCACACTTGGGTGCATTCGCTAACAACGACTATGGGTATGGCGATAATCAGAGGGTATGTGTGTCGTTTGTGCTTGGAATACATAACTGAGGTTGTCCAGGGCTTCTATGAATCGTATGCTCAATCACCCGCCTTCGGAGGAAGCCGTAATGTTCTCGGTCATGATGATGTCAAAGGTCTTCCCACCTCCCAACAAATCCCAGGGAACAATGTCCTCCCACCCTCCAACGCCCAATCTTCGCAACTACCTCCCCAGGGTGGCGCACAACCTCAACCATCCGGCGGCCAAGGCCCTCAGCAAAGCTACCCTCCTCCCGTACCCTACTACTACCCGTATCCCCAGAACCAGTACTACGGCACTCCGTACAATTCAGGCTATGGTGTTCCCCAGCCGTTCGTCAAGTATCCCACTATGTTCCAGCCCGGTCCTCCTGCACAGGGCGCTGCACCGTCTCCAGGAGGCAAACAAGGTCCCGGCTCGGTGCAGTCTCAGTCAGATCATTATAGTCGTGGGCTTTACGGTCAACAACACCACCCAACCTCGGCCTATGACGACCTCGGATATCAGCACCATGCACCACAACACAATCACACTCCAGGAATGAACAACCTCACCTCGAACGAGTATAGCAAGCACCCGCAGCTGTACGGTGGACAAGCTATCCAAAGCTTCATGGGTCTTGGTCAGGGCAACGCAGCTGCGTCGGGCCCCTCCCTCGGACAACGCGCGGGTGGTACGTCCCCCGAGACGCCATACAAACCCTACTCTCAAAACGTTGGGGTGAAAGACGGCGCTGCAGGCGTTGGTGTCGGCCAAGGTGTCGGCCAACCGCAATCGGGTCGCGGTGTTCAGCAAGCACACAGCCAGGGTGGCTTCTACGGGGGTAACCGCTTCGGTTCGAGCGCCGGCGCCGGCGGACCACAGACCCAACAAGGACAACAAGCCACGCAAGGCCCACAAGGCCATGTAGGGTATCCACAGGGTAACTCGGATGCCAACTTTTACCAGTATCAGCCAAGGCAACAACAGGGCTACTGGCAGTGATTAAAGTCATGTTTTAGTTGACTGTTTTTAGCGTATATCGTTTGCGTTTCTGATCGTTCGGGCTTCGTTCTTCGTTGTGCCGTACTCTTTCTTCTCCCCTATACATCTCTCTTCTCATCCTCTCTCCTTTGCTTCAGCTGTTTGATATCATAGTTGTTACAGTTCCCGAAGCAGTATGCATTGCAATGTACTTCCTAGCAACATGTCTCTAACAGGCAGCTTTCTCTAATCTCTCAAAAACTATGGTTACACTGTATTACCTCGCTCTCAGTGGGGTACATGGCCAATTCATGAGATTTACTCGATCGCGATCGCTGATGGTGATATTCGCAGTCATGAAAAGATCTGTGCAAATTGCTCTGGAAGTTGTGGGTGCACACATGTAGCATAGACAGTGATTTACAGAAACGACACTAGCAAAAAAAAAAAGGATACGCTCTAAACCTTGCCACACCAATGCACTCGAACACGTAGTGTGTGCGCATAAAGAAACGACGCGAAAAGAGCCACAGATGCGCAAGGTTTCGAGTCCGCAATCTCGTGTTTTGTGTTGTTCACCGCAAGCGGCTGTCGACGTCACCGTCAGTTCCTATCCAGCCCCAACCGAGAGGACGACACGCAGGGGGGAAGGGGCTGCTTACCGGGCTTCACGCTCGCTTTCCAACAATGCGAGAATGTCCTCTTCTCTTACGGGCCCCTTGACGTTTCGAATGATCGTCCGCGTGGTGTCGTCCATGAACTCGACGCGTACTTGGGTGACACCACCTCGAGACCCAGTTCGTCCAAGGACCTGGACAAAGGGGGATGGGGAGCAGGGGACAAAAGCACATGTAAATCGGTCGATTAAAAAAGCGCAACACGGGTCATTAGGAGATTGTACAGACCTTGATCACTTTGGCGAGCTTGACGGGTGCTTTTGATGAATCCTAGGGAGACGAGTTAGCGATTGTGTTGAGAACCGGGCGGTGAGCGGGCGACGTTGTGGACGTACCATGTCGATGAGGATGAATCTGTTGACGAGCGCACAGGCGGTGTGTGGATGTTATGGCTTGTAAAACAAGATTAAGGTTCAAGGCATAGATGAAACTCCGCCGGCTAAACCCGACTCGACTAATGGAACGGAATTCCCGATTCCCCCGTCCAAACTGAACTACAGTACATATGTACTTGTCCTTCGGGAAGATACGTCTGTCTAGAAGTTCATTAACCTGGGAGCAAGAGGAATAGGAGCCACGAACGACAACACTACCAAATTCGTGTTTTGTCATAGTTTTCGAATCGGTTCATGATGGATATCGATGAAGTTTGCCACCTTCCCCACGCCGTTTATCAGCAGTAGACGTAGTCGACATATGGATAGTATAACTGGTATTGGGAGAGAACAAGCGAGGGTCACAGCGAACTCACAGTATTGCGTCACAAAACAGTGCCGATTCTGAGACCAATTGTCGGCTGCTAGTGGGTTTCAAGGCAGGCATAAGTTCAAGCCGGGAAGACACAGGCGCTGCAGTACTTGATGTATCAGTCACCGTTCATCAATATTCTAGAACGCATCGGGCACGTAAACGATGCGTGGTGGGGCTGACCGCTTCGAGTTGTACCGCGCGCAAGACTCCTGCTGTTGCCTGTGCACTGCCAAACTACTGCCCTGACGATGACGACGCGGGTATCTCTTGATTTTATTGGCTAGTTTGAGGTAGGAAAAAAAAGAAAAGAAAAAAGAAAAATAACACATCAATATCCAACGCAATTAACTCGCAAGATAATACATCTAATCATAAATATATTCGAGAGCGAAACCAAAAAAAAAGGGCGGGACGAGAAACAAACAGATAGCATGTACCAAAACACAGAACCAAGACTGGCTTAGATCTTCTCGAGGAACTGCAAAATCATAACGCTTGGACCAAGGAATACGACGTAACGCTCATACACAATTCAGAAGGGCATGTTTACCGGGAAGTTATTCTTCGACTGTCACAGTTCGTCGGGGTGTACCTCCTCGCTGACGTGCACGAGACTCGGCAAACGCGCTCGGTGCAACAAAGATAGCTTCTGCAAAGGCAAAGGCAACGCCAACGGCAGCGTTGAGGATCCGCCACTGAGGTCCAATAACGTCTATGCCTTCAATTGTAGCACTGAGAGCTTTGTATGGGTACCCAAACTGAGCAGCTAGACGCGAGATGGATGCCGTGAGGGGGTCGAGAAGAAGCAACCGATGGACGCGTGCAGAAGTGGCGTTTGCGGGGTGGAATGAAATGATGAAACCGAGAAGAGCAGGGATAATCAGGGTAGGTATCGACCAGTGGAGGAGAACACCCCAAAATACGGAGGACTGGAAAGTTGCGAGGGGAGGATAAGGAACCGTGAGCTGCCAATTGCCGGTGTCAACAACTCGTGGAAAATGGATCTAATACGAAGTCAACGAGCGAGACAAAAGCAGAAGAAAATATCCATACTTCCAGAAAGTTCCAAGGAATGACTTGATATAAAACATAGAGTAGTTCGAACAAAGCAGTGAGAAGCGAGATGTTGAGAGAATTCGAGAGTGTCTGGCATGAACAAGGCTTAGTGGCGCCAAAATGTGATCAAAATTGACATACAGATCTGGAAGCCAGCAGATACACGCGAGCATGCTGTTTCGCGCCGGTTTGCAGGGTCTTAAATGTAGTGTCAGCCAGCTCAAGGGACGGCTTTGGAATGTTGCGCAAGATGCTGCGCGGGGTAGACGTGAACATGATACTACGTTCCTTGTGTGGGGTGTGTGCAGGGGGTTCACTAGGGGTCTCTTCCTCGGATGGGGAGATAGGAGCGTTTTTGAGCATCATCGACACCTCCCGAGCCTCCGGCACGGGGGTGGCCACGTTGCGACGTGTAGAGCGAGTGGAAGGTGGACTAGTCAGCTTCTTTTCTGATAGCACCTCTACCGATTCCGATGCACGAGACGCAGCGGAATTCCTG
>QFEL01000438.1:0-10725 GCA_003316195.1 Neoboletus brunneissimus | reverse complement strand
CGTAAGCGGGGCAAAGGGAAATACTACAGCATGACGTCGGTGGACGCATGACTAGGGCAAGGGTGTGCCGATAGCACCGGTGGTAAGGTAAATGAAAGGTAGCAAGGTGAATAAAAGCAAGGAGAAAGCGTACGAGGGGGGCCAGGGGAAGATCCTGGGCAGATGCGAGGACAAAAGACGGTGATGGGGAAGATCCCCAGATGTGACCGGTGAGGGTCCAAGGTGACGGGAGAGTAGGGCGTTCCTGGATAGGCACGGGAACGGATCTATGGCGGCGGGTAGGGCGGAGGAGGTAACTTGGAGTGGGGACGAGGGCGGATGACGAAGAGTCCAAGTGGTGTCGAGTCGTTAGACCAAGCAAGGGGTTCACATTAAGGACAATGACGGCCTCCCTAGGCGAGGAGGGACGAGGACGAGGGGCGAGGTACAGGTGTACAGACGGTTCTCACAGGTGTGAGACAGGGGTTGAGCCGAAAAAGGGGTAGGGGCTAGGCGAGTTGTAACAAAGTATATACTACACATGCACATTGCCCAGCTACACAAGATATGTGCATGGGTCATGTAGGATCATAGTGGGTCTCTTGTACTCATATATATTGAGGATTTGTTTATGTCTTCATGGAGCACTAGGAATGTGGATAAGCTGGAGAGATTGCTCATGAAGAATTGAAGCACATGCAGCCATGATGATTGATTGTTGCAATGGCCTCATTTGGAGATGTCCAGTCATCGTTCAAACATTCAACATTCAATGATCAAGGATATGCAGTATACATTCTGATCAATTTGATCTCACATGAATAGATACAACACGATACAGCAAAGAGTAGTTTTATTGTGCCACGTAGTTCAAACAAAGTGTTAAATACTGGTCTACTCCAGTGTCAACTCCAGATTGCCAGAGATGGTTGTAGCGGTGGGACTTTGGCTTCACCATATGTGGTGCGCCCTTACAACGAGTTGAGGAGTCCTGGATTTCAGAGGGTCAGACGGTCAGGACTTAAAATGTTGTTCACAACACCAAGTCGAGCAGAGGGTTGGAGAGAGTCATCTAGACTCAGAGATCAAGAGTAGAGAAATAGTCAATATTTGAACTGAAGAGTACAGGAGTAATCCTAGGAGTTTATATACATCGGAGGTACATAGGATTAGTAACAGAGTGGAGTTGGATTAGTAAGAGTCTGGAGGGAAGTTATAACCAGAGCTGTGCTCCTAAGCGAGCACAGGCACGGAAGGGAAAGAAAAGCGGAACTAATACTAAATAAGAACAAGAGACTAATGTTATGGAATGGAGGTCAATCTACAGAGCTAGGAACAAGGGTCTGGAGTCCTGGAGTTGCGTCTCAAGTGAGAACGCACTGGAGTTTGTATGTACACAAGTGGAGTTGTGCATGGGGCACCGGAGTTGGACTTGGAGCAAAATATGGGATATGACAGTATCCCCCTCTTAGGCCTGAACCCCTGAAGGCCAAGGTGAGGTACAATATGGAGTGGAAAAAAATTGGAGTCCAAATTTTTTCATTGATCACACCTGGGGGTATAAAGTCTGGTAAATGCTGTCCATAGGTCTTTTCCTCAAACCACCATGTCCAAAATCGACAACATCAAAACCTGGTCCAACGAACAACTTGCGGAGTGTGTGGACGACAACAATGACATCTGCACTGCCAAGTTCACCAAGTGGCGGCAACATGTGAAGGAGCGAAAGGCAGAGGAAGCACGGAGGAAGGCAGAGGAGGAGGTGGGGCACAAGGTGGAGGCAGAGGTGGAGGAGAGGTGCAAGGCAGTGCAGGCCGAGCGTGAGAAGGTGGAGGTGGCAGCGAGCGAAAGGGTAAGTCAAAACACATGAACGTGTTGCACACTGATGATCCATCACAGGCCAAGCAAGTCCAAGTGGAGCAGAGCTCTGGCAAGGGCAAGGGCAAGGGCAAGGAGAGGGCAACGGAGCTGCCAGAGTGTGCTCGCTGCACAAACCATGGAATCGAGTGCGAGCTCAGTTCTGGTAAGTCCATGTCCTGCATGGCCTGCATCAATGGAAAGGTTAAGTGCGAGAGGCCTGGGTGGAGAAGGTGGTGTGGTGACGGAGGAGGGCGGAGGAGGTATCTCCACATGGAAACAAGAAGAGGGCATGGACAGAGGCAGGGCCCAGCAGAGCAAAGGGGGCCTGCGAGGTGAGCTCAGAGGTAGTGGGGGGCCCTTCACAGGTCACGGAGGAATTCTGTGAACTGCTGAGGGCCATGTGTAAGCAGTTGGACCGCCAAAACAGGCTGCTGGAGCAGCTTGTGGAACTCAAGACGGAGGAGGTGTATGGGGTGGAGATGGGGGATGAGTTGGAGGAAACAGAGTCCTTGGACCTGGAGTTTGAGGAGGCGGAATTGGAGGGGACAGAGTTGGAGGAGTTGCAGGAGGAAAGGATGGCAGCGGAGGTGGTGGAGGATGAGGAGATCAGGATGGCAGCAGAGGTGGCGTGTTACAACTCGCCTAGCCCCTATCCCTTTTTTGGCTCAGCCCCTGTCTCACACCTGTGAGCACCATCCGTACACTTGTACCTCGCCCCTCATCCTCGTCCCTTCTCGCCTAGGAAGGCTATCACTGTTCCTAACATGACCCCCTTGCTTGGCCTAACGACTGGACACCACTTGGATCCTTCGTCTTCTGCCCTTGTCCCCACTCCGAGTTACTTCCTCCGTCCTATTCTCCACCACAGACCCATTCCTGTGCCTATCCAGGAACGCTCCTTCACCCCATCACCTTGGACCTTCACAGGTCACATCTGGGGATCTTCCCCATCACCATCCTTTGTCCTTGTATCTGCCTGGGATCTTCCCCCGGTTCCTTTGTACGCTTTTCCTTGTTCTTATTCACCTTGCTGTCCTTCATTTACCTTACTGTTGGCGTTATCTATGCACCCCTTGCCCTAGTCATGCATCTTACCGACGTCATGCTGTAGTTTACCTTTCACCCCGCTTATGCAGCCCCTACCTTCACTCACTTCACACCTGGCACTTTAGCTTGCACATCCTTTTGACATCCCTGCCCTTTGCCCATACCCTTTGCCCATATTCAGGCTCCTCTTGATTCACTTACTTATATACCGGACCTCTTAGTACACTTGTTCTCTATCTTCATCTTACCTGGTCACACCTCACACTTGACCACCTTGTACCATGGACTTCCCCAGTGTCATAGCACCTGTACTTCACACCTTGCCCAATGTCCACCTCTTTGATTATCTTCTACTGCTGTCTGGCACCCCCATCAGGACTCCCTCGACTAGAAGATGCCACCAGGTCTATGTCTTGGGCCTACCCAGGTTCAAACATAACATGCGGAGAATGAGGAAGAGGATGGAGAAGGGAGTATGGAGGAAGAGGGCAAGTCCATAGTGTAGAAAATGTTTTCTTTTTTCCTCGTTCTAATACAACTGTTCCTTGGTTCACTGTGTGGAGTGAGATCTGGGCTTATCCAGATACCGGAGATGGAAGTCATGGACAAGTTCAGAGGTGTGACCAAGTTCTGTGGCCAATAGCCAAGACATCTTGTCGTCAGTGCCTTCATAGCTGGACCATCGCACTAAGTAAAGCAACTTACAGTTGCGCCTTCGTTGATCTATCTTGGAGTTGAGGATCTCAGAGATCTCGAACTCCAGTTCTCCGTCTACTTTGATTGGAGGTGGCAGAGGTTGTACCCTATTCAGAATAGTATTGGGCACTGAGGGTTCTAGCTGTGAAACATGGAACATGGGGTGAACGGATTTCATGGATTCTGGAAGTTGGAGTGTGAAGGAGTGCATGCCTGCTTGTGCGATGATATTGTATGGCCCTAGGTTTTTCTCAGAGAGTTTCTTGGAGGGCCGAGTTGAGTGGAAGTACTTTGCCTTGATGAAAACCTGGTCACCGACTTTAAAGTCCAGTGCCAGAGTTCGCTTGGCATCTGTGGGTCCTTGATATTGCTTTTGGGCAGCAGCCATCTCTTCACGAAGGAATTCATGGAGGGAGTCGAGATCTACGGAGTAGTCTCATGCCTTGGTGGAGGTGAGATCGTGCTCAGGGTGGACTGTGATATTGGGGTGATAGCCTTTGTTAGCAAAGAACAGAGAAACTCCGGTAGTAGCACTTGGAGTGTTATTGTATGCAAACTCTGCTAGAGGCAGGAGCTTAGACCAGTTATCTTGCTGGTAGTTGCAATACACTCGGAGATACTGTTCCAGGGTTTGGTTCATATGTTCTGTCTGACCGTCTCCTTCAGGGTGGTAACCAGAGGTGAAATGAAGACAGATATTAAAGGCTTTTCCAAGTGAGCAGAAGAAGTGAGACACGAACTCTGAACCTCAATTGAAGGTAATGTGAGAGGGAACTCTGTGCTTAGAAAAGACGTGGAGTAGGAAGAGTTTGGCTAACTCTGGGGATGTGACCATGTCGTGTGTTGGGATGAAAATACATTGCTTGGAGAGTTGGTCCATGACAACGAGGATGGCAGTGTATCCGAAGGAAGTGGGGAGTTGTTTGATGAAGTCCATGGAGATGGAGTTCCATGGCTTCTCAGGAATGGGGAGTTGTTTTAGCAACCCATAAGGACAGTGCCTTGGGACCTTCACATGAGCACAGGAGGTACAGAAGGAGATGTATTCTTTGACAAGGGTCCTAATACCTGGCCATGTGTATTTACAGTGAATGAGTTCCAAAGTCCAGTTTTGGCCAAAATATCCAGAGAGGGGATGATCGTGTTTGTACTGGAGGACTCGGAGTCAGAGGTCATTGGCATCAGGGACGTAGATACGGTTATCTAGACGGAGGAATCTGTTTGTATCAACAGACCAACGAGAGTCAGGGAAGTTTGGGGTGGACATATGGAGTTCAGCCAGTGGATTGGAGGGGAGTGCGGAGATGATGTCATTGTGGAGTTGTTTGACATCAAACAAGGTGCTAGCCTGGAGTACCAGAGCTGCAAGGTAGGATGCTCGGAGGGACGACATGAGCTGTTCCTGGATGAAGACTGGGCAGAAATTGTGGGGATTGACGTGAGCATAGTCCTTATTCCCCTCTTTGGGATAGACATCCCAGCGTCTAGTGAGGGCATCAGGCTTCATGCCAAGGTGCCCAGGACAGAAACAGATGACCATGTTGAACTGGGAGAGGAACTCCAACCACCAGGCTTGACACTGGGTCAAGAGTTTGAATGTAGCGAAATACTCCAGGTTCTTGTGGTCGGTGACAATGTCAATCGGAGTACTGGAGCCTTCGAGGTAGTGACACCAAGTCTGGAAGGACTCGTGAATGGCAAGAAGCTCCTTATTGTGGATATTGTAGTTGAGCTCTGAAGCGGATAAAGTACAAGAATAGAAGGACACTGGCCAGATTTCATCATCTGGACAATGGATGGAAAGGATACCGGCAATGGCATAATCTGATGCATCAGTTTCTACAATCATAGGAGCGTCAGGGACCCAGTGAGTGAGGATGGGAGCTGTGGTGAAGGCTTCCTTCAATCTCTGGAAGGCAGAGCGACAGTTGTCGAAGAAACTCCATTGGGTGCCTTTGCGAGTTAGATGAGTCAAAGGCACTACAATCTCAGAGTAATTGTCAATGAAACCCCAATAAAAGTTTGCAAATCTGAGGAAGGATTGAATATCCTTTAGTTTCCAAGGCTCTGGCCATTCCTGAATGGTTTTAACTTTTTCAGAGGACATGGTCAGACCAGGGGGCGACATATAGTAGCCAAGGTACTCAGTGAAATCAGTGTGGAATTCACACTTCTCGGGTTTTGCATAAAGGCCATGTTTGCGGAGTCTATGGAGGACCTCTCGGACATGCTCCTTGTGGGAGGCCTTGTCCTCAGAGTAGATCAGAATGTCGTCCAGGTAGACTATGATGCAGATATCTAGCAAATCAGTGAAGATGGTATTTATGAACTGCTGGAATGCTGCAGGGGCATTAGTGAGACCAAATGGCATTACTAGCCACTCATACGAGCCATAGCGCATCTGGAAGGACGTCTTCCATTCATCTCCCTCAGCAATACAGACTAAGTGGTAGGCGTGCTGGAGGTCGATTTTGGTGTAGATTTTAGTGTGGTTCAAAGCGTCTAGGAGATTGGAGATGTGGGGAAGTGGATAGCAGTCTTTCTTCATGATTTTGTTGAGTCCTTGAAAGTCGATGCAAAGACAGAGGGAGCCATCCTTCTTGCGGACAAAGAGGACCAGAGCAGCATGAGTGGAGGAGGAGGGACGAATGAACCCCATTGCTAGGTGTTCATTGAGGAAGGTCCAGAGTGAGCCGAGTTTGGAGGGAGAAAGGGAGTATGTGGTGCCCAATGGGGGAGAGGCTCCTTCCTCCAGATCAATCTTTAGATCATATTTGCAATGCAGAGTGAGCTTGGAAGCCCTGCTCTTGCTGAAGACATTAGTGAAGTCATGGTAGTCCGGAGGAACTCCAGAGAGATCGATCTGTTCTGGGGGAGTGATGGAGGCAGAGCAGGGATCACTCTCCTGAGGGCGGAGTTGAAGGCTAAACTGGATGGAGCCCTCAAGGTGGCATGCCAGTGTGAATGCTGGTGCACTGATCAGCGCTATGAGCAGAGCATTGCGATTGGAGAAACTCAGTGATTCAGGGGGTGTAGGTTCAGCCAGAGGAGGTGAGTCTGGGGGCTGCAGAGGAGAGCTCAGGGGTGCTGGCAAGTGCTGTTCAGGTGAACGGAACAAGATACTGCTTGAAACCCAGTCAGTCAATGGATTGTGGCGGGTGAGCCAGTTGTGTCCTAATACAAGAGAGCAAGCTGAATCCAGCAGAGTGACATAAAATGTCGTTGGAGTGATATCACTGGTCAGGAAATGGACAGAGAGGTTGATGGCTCGGGTTATGGTGTTGTTGGATGTTCCATCGAATAAGCAGAGTTGGAGTGGGGGCACAGGGTAGGTGAAAAGTGCATGTTTATTCACAAAAGATGTATTTGTTACAACCCATTCGTACGACTACTCTTTTTCCTACTCTATGATACACTTTTCTCACTCGCGCCTTCTCCTTTGACTCGTCCCACTGTGACTCAGCTTACTGTGACTCATCACCGGTCTCTATCAGTGCCTTTTCATCTCAAACTCTAAACCTACACAGCCTCATCCGGGTTCTCTTCCGAACCTTTCCCTTCCGCCCTGGGCAGCACCCCTTTTCATCTCCGCCTATTCATCTCCGAGTACTGCCCCCATTTCCCTCCATTTCGTGCCCTTGCTGTAGTACCCCCGCTCGGACACCTTGCGCACCCTCTCTCCTTCGCCCTGTACTTACCACTTCTGACTCGGTCTGTGCGCAGTAGGGTACATTATTTAAACTGCTAGCTAGTACCCCAGTACTCCAGCTTAGCTTCCCGAATATACTCCTAACAAGCTCACCCTCATGCAATTCGCTTTCGCCTGTCACTGGACCGGCTAAGCCCTTCATATCCTTCATACTTGACAACAAGGCCTTAGACCTGAGTCGACTTGGGCCTCGGACCTTCGATCCTCGCCCTCATCTGTGTCTTCGCCCACAGGCGAACCCCCCCTCGTCTACGACCTCGACAAGAGCTATCACCTTCGGGTCTATGGTCGCCCACCCCTGGATGAACCGTAACAGTATCAATGAAGCAGTCGGAGGAGCCGGAGTCTACAAGCACAGGGAAAGGAGTGATCAGATATGATACAAGAGAGATGGAGGGCATAAGCGATTTAGGGTCAGAAAGAGCGGACATGTTGAGATGGATCTCCTTGGGTGCACAGGTGGGTTCAACGCAACCTCCAGTCCATGCGGAGTCACAGAGGTCACACTCTATTTTTTTGCCTCCAAGATGGAGACCTCTGGTTTGGTTTCCAGAGTTGTGGTTGTTGCCACATGACCCTTGGCTGCCTTGGAAGTGGACTTAGGGCAGTCCTTGGCCATGTGGCCAGCTAGACCACAAAACATGCACAACTTGTTGTCAAAGCGGCATTTGTGCTCGTCCACTGTGAGTTTTCTGTCCTTTCCTAACTTGGATGATAGGTCCGGTTTCAGAGCAGCAGAGGTAGAGGCGCCTTTGCCTTTGGAGTCCTTGGAGTCTTTTCCAGAGGGATGAGCAGATGAGGACCAAGGTACAGATGGTTTGTTGGATGATTTGGACATAGAAGACTGGCTAGTCATCTTTGACTGGCGATTGATCTTGGACTTGTACTCCCAGTAGTGCATGTCAATCGCCTGAGCCAAATGTCGGAGTTCGGAGAGCATGGGGGGTTTCCCAACACAAGAGATTTCATCTTTGATGTGGTCCGGCAGACCGTTGTAGAAGTGGTGCTGGAGAGCACCTTCTCCATAACCTCAGACTTGCGATGCAATCCTGTTGAACTTGACCACATACTTGTTGATGTGCTGACCATCCTTCATGGTCAAATGGTTGAGCTGGTGCTCTGCATCTCCAATGGGATCGTGTGGACCAAAGTTCCAAGACGAACTCCTTATAGTCATCCATCCAAAGGGGTCATTGATCGGGGTCTTTCATCTGGAGGAGGTCCAGTTTGAACCATTCCAGAGCCATGCCCTTCAGGTACGATTGCATGAATGTTACTTTGGTGCGGTCTGTACTGAATGCCTTCGGGTGGTCTTGGAAGTTTAATTCGCATTGCACTAAGAAAACTCAGAGTTTTTGGGGATCTGTCCCGTCAAACTAATCTGGTTCTTGGACTTTAGTGCGGGGGGTAGAGTCGGAGGTGGGACAACGATTGGAACGAGCAAGGCCAGCAATGGCATTGGTGAGTAGGGCAAGGGTGTTTCGTGGGATGTGCTCATTGTCAGGGTCATCTTGGTCATCGTCATCGCTGGGAAAATCAGGGTCATTGTCAGATGGGTTATCTCCAGGGAAGTCCAGGTCATCACTATCGTTCAGAGTTCTAAAGTGAGGAGCTCTCTGGGTAGAGCTCTGACTAGTCGGAAATGTGGGGTTGTCTTCTTCGTCTACCTTGACAATGCGCGCTCCCGGAGTCAGAGACTCTACAGGAGGATGTTGTTATGATTCGTTCCTATGTCTACCTTTTTCCTACTCCTTTCCTTCGCTTGCCCCAGCCCCACCCATGCTTCTCACGTCTCACACATCCTTTAGTCACAGTCGGTCATGACCCCTTTCATTTAAACCTTAAAGCTACACAGCCTAGCCTGGGTTTTTCTTTGAACCCTTTTCCTCCACCCCGGGCAGTGCCCCTTTTCATCTCCACTCTTCATCTCCGGCTATTACCTCCATTCTGTTTCATTTCATGCCCTTGCTGTAGTACCCCCACTCAGACACCTTGTGCACCCCCACCCCCTTTGCCCTAGACTTACCTCTTCCGACCTGGTCTGTGCACCATAGGGTACCCTATTTAGTTCTCTCATCTGCTACCCTGTACTCTAGCTTAGCTTCCCAAATCTACACCTTGAAGCTCACCTTTGTGCGATCCCACTTCACCTGTCACTGGATTGGCTTAGTCCCTCGCATCCCTTGTACTCAACAATAAGGCCTTTGACCTGAGTTGACCAAGACCTTGGACCTTTGATCCTCGTCTCAACCTGTGCTTTCGCCCTCGAACCCCTTCCACACCTTGTTCATGCCTTTACCTTCGTCTCTCTAGTCAGAGCTTCCACCTTTCAGGTCTACGGTCGTCCACCCCTAGGTCAAACCATAACAGATGTGCTTGAGAGGCAGACTTGGGAGTGTGTTGAGCAGAGAAGCTCCGGAATTGGTCTATGAGGTCTGAACCTCTTCGACTGCTTCCAAAGAGGCTCAAGGGGTTGTAATGTGGTGACACGGTGTGACCAGTGCCTAGGGCACGAGTCTGGGATCTAGTGGTGCAGGTGGCCATGGTTTAGTGGGAACTTGTTTGCAAGTTTGAGTTCAAATATACTGTTAAATACCGGTCTACTCCAGTGTCAACTCCAGATCACCGGAGATGGTTGTAGCGGTGGGACTTTGGCTTCACCATGTGTGGTGTGCCCTTTGTTACGTTCCAACCAGGTAGCTGGAGACGTAGGCCTGGTGGCATCTTCTGATCGAGGGAGTCCTGACAGGGGCGCCAGACAGCAGCAGAAGATGATCAAGGGATGGACATTGGCAAGGTGCGAAGTACAGGTGCTACAACGCGGGGAGAATCCAGAGTTCAAGGTGCAAGGTACTAGGGGAATACCAGGCAAGACGAAGATAGAGAATAAGTGTACTAAGAGGTTCAGTATATAAGTAAACGAATCAAGAGGAGCCTGAATGTGGGCCAAGGGTGCGGGCAAAGGGCGAGGACGTCAGAAGGATGCGCAAGCTAAAGTGCCAGGTGTGAAATAAGCGAGGGTAGGGGCCACATAAGTGGGGCGAAGGGAGAACTACAGCATGACGTCGGTAGGACACATGACTAGGGCGAAGGGGTGTGCCGATGGCACCAACAGTAAGGTAAATGAAGAGCGTCATGGTGAATAGAAACAAGGAAAAGCGTACGGGGGTGCCAGGGGGAGATCCTGGGCAGATGCAAGAACAAATGATGGTGATGGGGAAGATCCCCAGATGTGACCGGTGAAGGTCCAAGGCAATGGGAGAGTAGGGCGTTCCTGGATAAGCACGGGAACGGGTCAATGGCAGAGGGTAGGATGGAGGAGGTAACTCGGAGTGGGGACGGGGACGGATGACAATGAGTCCGAGTGGTGTCTAGTCGTTAGACCAAGCAAGGGGGTCACGTTAAGGACAATGACAGCCTCCCTAGGCGAGGAG
>QFEL01000427.1:0-12775 GCA_003316195.1 Neoboletus brunneissimus | reverse complement strand
GGGGGGAAGAGGTGAAGGGCAAAAAAAATTTCAGGTTTGATGGGTGTGATGCCATTAAGTGTCCAGGGTGAGTGAATGTGGTCAATGGGAAGTTGTGGTGGTTAGACGTTCTCATGTGGTGACCCATGAGAGTTGGTTGGACCACCGATCAACTAGTTCCATTACCAGTTTCCTACATTCACCTTTCTTTTCTCAACAGCTCTCTCAGCAGGTGTCCTGAGCATAGGAGTCTGTTTGCCAAAATAAAACTTTTATGGGGTGATGAAGAATCCCAATTGTCTTCAGCCCCATAGTTTAACAACTTGGAGGTCATAAACAGTTTATTCAATGACTTGTTTAGGTCATATCACAGTTTAATGCTGTGTTGGGCATCCAAGATGATGCGTTGCACTCATGGACTTGTTGAGTCCACCAAGCTCAGTGCCAATCCAGTCTCAGCAAGGTTTTATGAAGGAGGAATTTGTGACCGAGATCCAGGGGTTCAGCCTGTCTCTGCAGTGTATGTGACAATGGTGGGTAATCACCCACTCAGATCCGTCAAATTTCCTGTACTCCACTACTGGGGGTCTGTTGCAAAGATCACAATCTTGATGTTCCTGACATTGTCTGCACCAGTTCAGCATATTCTCTACCTTTGGTTGGGCCCATTCCATTCCTGGAGGTGCAGGCCAGTCAATTGCCTGCAAGGTCACAGGTTCTATAAGGTAACCATTGTTAGGTAGGATAATAGGTTCATTAGCCCATCAGAAGAGGGGTCCAGGAGTGAGCATGTCCGATGCTCGTAGCTCTGGTTCATGCTTGATTGGTGGAGGTACCTGTGAGATGGGGTGGCGAGATGGACCACTGGTTGGCTGGTCCCTCTGCCAAGATTCTGGTAGGTTTGATCACTTGGGCATTTCTGGTTTCGACTTTCCAACTATCCTCTCCTTTGGATATTTCCTCATCGAGCATCCTTTCTTGTGACAAATGAAACATCGGTTTTCTCGTATGTGGTGGGCGCAGTCATCTGGAGAGAGCGTGAGCCAGTCTTCAATGGCTGGGTTAGGATTCCGGGGAGGGTGCTTGGTTCAAGGTAACTTTTGTTTCTTCAGGGAAGTGGATGGCTCGGGGGAGAGGAGTTTTTCTGTGGATGGGTTGAGGTGGGGAAGGCTAGAAAGTTCAACCGAGATAGCAATCCTCAGTGGGCTGGAGTGTCACAGTAGGTGTGTCTGGAATGTGCAGTGTATGGAGGCCAGTGGGGGTACATGAGGAGATTGGGGAGTCCCTCTGGAATGGGAAGGTTCTTCTTGACCAGAAAATGACTCTTCAAGGCAAGGTAGTTCCACACAGGGGTGGTCCCTTTCTGTCTCCTACTTGTTGGATCCTGGGGCCAGGTCTTCATTGATGCAACTCATCATCTCTTCATCAATAGGGGTTACTACCATTTGGTAACCGACCCTGTCATCTGGGTAGATGTAGGTCCACATGTCTTCGTATTCCATTGCTGCAACTGTGCAGCCATCATTTGTAGTGTCCATAGGGGTATCCAGTCCTGGGATTGAGTGAAGGTCAATTCTGTCCTCAACTTCCATCAAAGCTTCTTGGTTGAGTGACTCAGCTAGAAGGGCATCTAGCATGTAAGTGCCATTCCTTTGCTCATGGAAATCTGGTGAGGATGAGCAGCAGTCAGGTTGCTTCCCTTTTGCTTCCCAGGGGATTCTCCTTTCTTCTACTTGGGCTTGGTTGTTGCCTGACTCTGTAAAGGCCAGTCCTTTGATGGTATTAGGTACTTCCTCTGAATAGTCATCTATCAGGTGGCCACTTTCCACCTGGTAACTGTGCACCCAAATGGTGACAGCATCTTTGTCATGGTCTTCGGGCTGTTGGCTGGTCATCCCTGCTGCATTGGAGCCAGTGCGGTTCAGGCGGACAGACTTCCTCAGTGTGGCTAGGGCCAAGGGACCATTTGTAGGCATTAGCTCTGCTTCTTTCATCGTTAACCCTGGAAGAATGCCACTAGTCACATTGCTGAACTCCTCATAATGATCCCTTCCCGGCTTCTCCAAGGCAGGGCAAGGGTGTGTTAACTTCTCCTCCTGATCCTTAATAAGAGGGCTACCAGGGGATGGGCCCATCACTGGACATTCCGGGATGCCAGGGTAGGGACTTTCCATAGGGGGCAGGCTCAGTTCCTTGATGAATCCTGAGTTGTTGTTGACAGAGGGAGGTAATAAAGTGGGCGAGATAGGCATCCCTAACTTGCCTGGGTAGGTCATGGCCGTGAGCAGGGGATAAAAGACAGAGAAGAGGGGGCGGGAGAGAGTCTCATCTGCAAGTTCTTCATTATCTAGGTCACTCCCTCCACTGGTTGTGGGGAAGGAGAGGCTAGGGGAAGAGAGTAGGGGCAGTTCTTTGAGAACCAGTGAAAGGCCTCGTTCTGCTTCTTCTTCTAATCTGATCTGCTCCACCAAGTAAATGGCGTGGTACTCCATGTTGGGATTCGATCTGAAGGTAATGGAAAAGAGAGTGATCAGTCCTTCTTTGTTACGTTTGAACCCAGGTAGGCCCAAGACGTAGACCTGGCAGCATCTTCTGGTTGAGGAAGTCCTGACGGGGGCACCAGACAACAGCAGAAGATGATCAAAGCAGTGGACATTGGGCGAGGTGTGAAGTACAGGTGCTACAACGCTAGGGGAAGTCCATGGTACAAGGTACAAGGGAGGTACCAGGTGATCAAGTACAAGATAAATGCCAGGTAAGATCAAGGTAAAGAACCAATGTACGAGAGGGTCCAGTATATAAATGTATGAATGAAGAGGAGCCCAAATGTGGGTCAAGGGCATGGGTGAAGGGTGAGGACATTAGAAGGACATGCTAAGGGCCACGTAAGTGGGGCAAAGGGAAGAATACAGTATGATGTCAGTAGGATGCATGACTAGGGCGAGGGGGTGAGCATGACAGCTCCGAAGGGTAAGGCAATGAAAAATGTCAAGATGAACAAGAAGCAAGGGAAAGCATATGAGGGGGCCGAGGGAAGATCCTGGGCAGATACAAGGACAAAAGATGGTGATGGGAAAGATCCCCAAATGTGATCAGTGAAAGTCCAAGGTGACAGGGAAGAAGGGCGTTCCTGGATATGCACAGAAATGGGTCTATGGTGGAGGGTAGGACGGAGGAGGTAACTCGGAGTGGGGGCGAGGGTGGAAGATGAAGAGTCCGAGTGGCATCTAGTTGTTAGACCAAGCAAGGAGGTCATGTTAAGGATGATGACGGTCTCCTTAAATGAGGAGGGACGAGGACAAGGGGCAAGGTACAAGTGTACGGATGGCACTCATGGGTGTGAGACAGGGGTTGAGCCGAAAAAGGGATAGGGGCTAGGCAAGTTGTAACATTCTTCCTCCAAGGTAGGGGTAAGGGTGGGGGTAGGCAATGACATTGGGACTGTCCAAGTGTCAGGGTGGAGCTGTGCAGCAATTTCTAGAGAGTATGCACAAATGAAACTGTGTACCCAGTAGAAAGGATGAGAGTCGAGCTTCGAGACCTTTTGTTAGACTACAAGACCTTCATTAGGGTCGTAGGTCAATGCTTCTGAGACAGGGGTTGGGGTTGTCCTTCAAGAGAGAAGAGGTCTAGGCTCCTGGTTAACTTGAGCCTTTTGTTAAGATACCTATGTCAGGTTAGGCAACACCAACAAGATATTAACTTAGACCTTTTGTTACATTCACATCCGCCGCTAGGTGCTAAGTGAACACTAGTGCAACAGGTAGATCTTGCACCCAGCAACTGAACGCCCAGCTAGAGCGATCTCAGCATCCGAGGTGAGATTGAATACAGTCTGGCGCAGGTACAAGGGTTCCTTCCATACCACCAGAGGAGAACTAGAGGTGATGACTTCACTAGGACTCTAGTGACTGAGAAGGTTCCAGCCAAGAGTTCAAAGCTAGGTACTTTGGATCAGGTTTAAGTTAAAGTACAGCTGCTTAAGGCAGGCCTATATATAACTAAGGGGAAACCTGTGCTACCCAAAGGGGAAGTGTCCATATATGGTAATTGGCACCAATAGGGAGCAATAGGGAGTAATACCCAACACTGGAGTCTATAGTAAGAGCATGTGCAAAATAGAGAGCAAACCTAATAGATACTGAGACAGAGTCTGAATAGATAGTGAATAGAGACCGAGAATGCAGTGCGACACTGCAGTGGTGATACAGCCAAAGGGCGATGACAGAGGCGATAAAGGGAAGGCATAAAGCCAGGGAGCCGAGGGGTACCAGTAGAGCATGTGCCAAAGGGTGACGGACAGTGATGCAAGCCGGAGGGTGTCAAGGCATGACCAGGAATGGAAATGGAGTATAGCTGGGGACCAGGTGAGGGATACCAGGCCAAGAACAGTAGCTCACAAGCAGAGCACATGAGCTAGAAAAGAAAATCATAACAGGGGCTTTGATGCTCTTTTGGTCATGGTCGACCATGGGCTTACTAAGGGGGTGATCTTTTGCCCTACCAACAAGACTGTAACTATGGAAGGCATTGCCATACTATTTTTCCTCTTTGTTTACAAATGCTTCAGCCTCTTTAACAAAGTCATCTCTGATCAGGGACCTTGATTTGCATTGGCATTCACCAGGAAACTTGGAAAACTCCTTAACTACGACCTTGCCCTCTCCACTGCTTACCACCCTCAAACTGACAGAGAAACCAAACACATCAACCAGGAGGTCAAGACCTACCTTCAGATCATTTGTAGAGCACACCTTACAACCTGGGCTAACTCAATTGCCAATGCTGAATTCGCCCACAACCACCACCCCCATTCCATCACAAATTTATCCCCATTCTACCTTATGATGGGCTATGAACCCTGTGCCCTACCACTAGTCATCTTTGAAACATCTCTCCCCACTGTCGCCTTTTGCATCAAGAACCTGACAGCTGCCTATGACAAGGCCCTAGCAGCCCACAAACTCACATGCCAAGTAATGATGTCACACAACCAGAGGAAGTTTAAACCCTTTAAGAAGGGAGATAAGGTTTGGCTCAAAGCCCACAATTTGAAACAATCAGTCATCAACCCCAAATTTGCACCTAAATGGGAAGGACCCTTCATCATTACCAAAATCCTTTCCCCTATCATCTATTGACTCCACATTCCCTCTATCTGGAAGATACATCCTGTCTTCCATGCCTCCCTATTAACCCTGTACAAGGAGAACTCCGTGTACAGCCCCAACTTCCCTGCTCCACCGCCAGACCTTGTAGATGGCAAAGAGGAATATGAAATCAAGAAGATTCTCAAACACCAAGGCTCTGCCCACTCCTGCTCATACTTGATATGTTGGAAAGGGTACACTATGGAAGAAGACTCCTGGGTCCTTGAGCATGACCTCAAACATTTGAAGGCCACCCTCCTTGAATATAAAAGACAACACCCTAGACACTTTCCCCCAAGCTGCTCCCCTTGTACCTAAACTTGCCACCTGTTACAATTCATTCTTATGCCTACTCTTTTTCCCCTCTACATTATACTTCCATTGTTTACGCTTTTCTCTTTCTTGACTTGTCACCAATCTCAGTCGGTACCTTTTTATTTCAAACCTAAACTTATACAGCCTAGCCCGGGTTCTCTTCTGAACCCTTCCCCTCTGCCCCGGGCAGTGCCCTTTTCATCTCTGCTCTTCATCTCCGGCTATTGCTTCCATTCTGCTCCAGTATGTACCCTTGCTGTAGTACCTCCACTCGGACACCTTGTGCACCCCCTCCCCTTCGCCCTAGACTTATCTCTTCCAGCGTGGTTTGTGCACCGTAGGGTACCCTATTTAGTTCCCTCACTCACTACCCTATACTGTAGCTTAGCTTCCCGAATTTTACCCTTGAAGCTCATTCTTGTGCGATCCGCCTTTGCCTGTCACTGGACCGGCTTAGACCCTCGCATCCCTTGCTCTTGACAACAAGGCCTTAGACCTGAGTTGATGGAGGCCACAGACCTTCGATCCTTGCCTCCTCCTGCGTCCTATCCGACATTATTCATGTTGTCGCCTTTGTCCCTGCTCCCCTTTGCTCAGAGCTTCTCCTTTCGGATCTACAGTTGCCCATCTCTAGGTTGAACCGTAACAAAAGCTAAGCTGTTTCCATCATGGTTACTATCATTATAAACTGCCCACCATTTCCTACCCCTCCAATGACTACGGGTGGGGTGCCACCTACTCAGACTCCCCATATGACACCGAAGAAAACCCTCCCTCTGAGGAAGAGTCAGAACAATCCACTGACCTCGACGTCCCCATCCCAGATGAAGAAGAGGAACGCTCCAGCATCCTCCTGAGCCACCAACTCTCTGCCCAACTATCTCTTCCTCATGTGCCCACCCCACCATCCCCCACTCCAATCGCCACTCAACCAATCTTCCCTCTTCCTGCTCCCTCCCCGCACCACCCACCCACCATCATCTGACCACCTGTTCCACCCCCGTTCCCCACCATGTCTTCAATCAAACCCATCGAGCTTCATATCAGAATTCCCAAAGCCTTTGATGGAGATTACAAGAAGTTGGAAGCCTGGCTGGATATTGTCCAGTTCTACCTCCTCGTCAATGCTGATGTCTACAACTTTGAGAGCAAGAAAGTCATGTTCGCCCTCTCCTACATGACAGAGGGAACCACTAAGACCTGAGTGGAGGCCTTCCGCAAGAATGCCATCACTCCCACCACTGTGACCTTCAGAACCTTTGCAGACTTTGCCACTGAATTCTACAGAGCCTTCCGACACCAAGCTACTGTCAGAAACACCATCGCCTGGCTTTCCACCACTCGAATGATACTGAAGAAGGACAAAACCTTCGAACCTCCACTCACCACCTACATCACCAAATTCTGAGGATGAGTCCAACAAGCTACTATTAAGGATGATAATGTCCTCATTGGATACTTCACTGCCAGAATCCCCACATCTATGATGAGGCGCATCATGGCCCTTGACACCATCCCCACCACCATCGCTGATTGGTACTCCAAGGCTGTCCACTTCCAGACACAGTGGGAATGAGCTGATGAGATCGCCAAGTGAAACCTACAACCTGCTCACCAGAATTATCACTCCTTCTCCTCCACCCCCACCCCCAGGAAAGACCCCAATGCAATGGACACTTTGGCCATCAAAGTCGAGAAGATGACTCCAGCCATCAAGAAGCAGTGTATTGAAAAGAAGCTCTGCTTCCACTGCTAAAAGGCCAGCCATATGTCCTCCCAATGCCCCCACTTCACCTCCTTGCGCAAGCAAGTAAATGTGGTGGCCAAAGAAAGCAAGAACAAAGGGAAAGGGAAGGGAGAGGACAAGACTCCAAATCTGATTGACTGTGAAGATGACGATGAAGATACCCCAACTGTACGTCAGGTCCACTATACCTCCTTGGGTTTTTAAATGGGGAAGCAGCCTCGATGCCTTCTTCCCCTACTTCTTCGTGTGTGTCTGTATTAGTACAAGATATTTCCAAGAAAATGCAAGTCTCTGTCCAAGTCAATGTACCCTCACACACCCTGAAAGCTGTCAAAACCTGAGCTCTCATTGACAGTGGTGCAGACATTTCCTGCATCAACTGGGACTTTGTCCACAAGAACCACCTCCCCATCTGACACCTGAAAGAGCCTATCCTGGTCTAAAATGTCAATGCCTCCTACAACAAGGATGGGGTGATTAAATTCACCACNNCCTCTTTGTCAACATCAAAGGTATCACCCAATAAGTAACCTTTCATGTCATGAACTGTGGACACGAAAATCTCATCCTCAGTCTTCCCTGGCTTTGCTCTGCCGACCCAACCATCAATTGGGCCACCCCCTCTATCCGACTGGATGAATCTATCAACCAATCCAAGGAACTCTTCCTTGCCCAGGTTACAGACACCCATCACCACAACTCCAAGTTCCATTGCCCTGACCCCCCTCGCCTCTGAAGGCATGTCCATACCACCCCATCTGAAGACTCACACCTCTACTCCTACCTTGATCACTTGTCTGAGAACAAGTGGATTAGAGCAACCTACACGGAATACACTGTCAATCGGATCCTCAAATGTGGCTCCTGCTTTATCTCTAGGGAATCCCTCCTTATCTGCAAACTAACCACCGCCACTGACTTCGCCATAGCAGCCAAAGCTGCAAAGAAACCTGTCGTCCTTCCTTCCAAGTACTCCCAATTCGCATTGGTCTTTGATGAAGAAGCCATTGCCATGCCACTGTTCCACCCCTACAACCATGAAATCAACCTCGACGAGTCCTTTGTCCCAAAAATTGCCAAGGCCTACCCTCTCACCTCGGAAGAATGACTTGCAGCAGAAGCCTTCCTTGATGAAAACCTTAAAACTGGGAAGATTCGCCCCTCCAATTCTTCTCAGACATCCCCCTTCTTTTTCATAAAAAAGAAGGACGGATCTCTCTGCCCCTGCCAAGACTACTGATACTTAAATGAACACACGGTCCAGGATGCCTATCCCCTCCTATTAATATCCAACCTCATTGATAAACTCCGCGGCTCCCATCTCTACACCAAATTTGATGTCAGATGGGGGTATAACAACATCCGAATTAAAGATGGACACCAATGGAAAGGGGCTTTCATTACCCACAAAGGCCTCTTTGAACCAACCATTATGTTCTTTGGCATGACCAACTCCCCCACCACGTTTCAATGATTCATGAACAATTCCTTCTCCGACATGATAGTGGAAGGGTGGCTCATCATTTATATGGACAACCTCCTCATCTTCTCCCCCAATACCAAAACTCATGAAGAACGAACCAAATGCATCCTCCAATGCATGATGGAGCTTGACCTCCACCTCAAGCTTAAGAAATGCACTTTCGCTGCAGAAGAAGTCGAATACCTGGGCATGATTGTTTGCCCTGATCAACTCGCCATGGACCCAGTCAAACTCGAAGGCATCTCTACCTGGCCCCAGCCCACCAACGTTAAAGGGGTCTGCTCCTTCCTTGGCTTCACCAACTTCTATTGCTGGTTCATTCCAAACTATTCCAATGTCGCCTGCCCCCTCATCAACCTCACCAAAAAGACAACCAAGTGGGTGTGGTCCCCCTCCTGTGAAACCACCTTCCAACGGCTTAAACAACTCTTCCTTGAAAAACCTGTCCTCCACCTTCCCGATCTCTCCACCCCCTTTGTCATAGCCACTGATGCTTTGAAGTATGCTTCTGGGGCCATCCTCCTCCAAACAGACTCGAATGGAGACTGGCACCCTTGCTCCTACCTCTCCTAGTTGTTTATCCCTGCCAAATGCAACTACAACATCTATGACCGGGAACTCCTCACTGTCATCTGCATCCTTAAAGCCTGGCGGCATTACCTCCATGGATCCCCTTTCCCTGTCCAGGTTTTCACCAACCACAAGAACCTCATTTACTTCCAATCCCCCCAAACCCTTAACTGCCAGCAGGCGCGATGGCTTCTTGACCTCGCTGACTTTGACCTTAAAATTGACCACGTTCCCAGATCCCAACTTGCCAGGCCTGACACCCTCTCATGCCAACCTGATCATCTCCCCCATAACACAGATAACCAGGGGGTTACCCTCCTACCCCCCTCCCTCTTTGTCTGTCTCATCGACACCACTCTCTCCAACTGTATCAAATCTGCCTTGGCAGATGACCTGTGTGCCCTTCAAGCACTCCAATCCCTCTCCCATGACACCCTGGCATTCCTTCACTCTTGCACCTCCCCTTGGCAACTGCTTGAGGGCATCCTCACCTACAATGGTCAAATCTACATCCCTGTGAACCCCTCCCTCCGCCGTTCTATTCTCCAATACTGCCATGACCACACCTCCACTGGCCATCCTGGATATCTTAAAACTCACCAACTCATCACCTCTGAATTCTGGTGGCCCAGTCTTGCCTCCTATGTTTGCCACTACATCGAGGGATATCTCACCTGTCAGCAGAACAAGTCCAATACTCACCCCACTGTTCCCCTGCTCACCCCTATCCATTCTACTTGCACCTGCCCCTTCCAACAGATCTCCTGTGATCTCATCACTGACCTCCCCCTATCCAGGGGCTTTGATTCTCTTCTGGTCATGGTCGACCATGGGCTTACTAAGGGGGTGATCCTTTGCCCCACTAATAAAACTGTGACAGCAGAGGGCATCACCATACTCTTCTTCCTTTCCGTCTACAAATGCTTTGGCCTTTTTGACAAGGTTATCTCTGACCGGGGACCTCAATTCGCCTTGGCGTTCACCAGAGAACTCGGAAAGCTCCTTAACTATGACCTCGCCCTTCCCACAACCTAGGCTGACTCGATTGCCAATGCTGAATTTGCCCACAATCACTGCCCCCACTCTGTCACCAACCAATCCCCATTCTATCTCATGATAGGCTGTAAACCCCGTGCCCTACCATCAGTCATCTCCGAAACCTCCCTACCCACAGTTGCCTCCCGCATCAAAAACTTGACAGCTGCCCATGATGAGGCCCTAGCAGCCCACGAACTCGCATGCCAAGTAATGATGTCATGTAACCAGAGGAAATTTAAACCTTTCAAGAAGGGAGATAAGGTTTGGCTTGAGGCCCACAATTTGAAATGATTGGTCATTAACCCCAAATTCACACCTAAACAGGAAGGACCCTTCATCATCACCAAAACCCTCTCCCCTATCGTCTACCACCTCCACATCCCCTCTACCTGGAAAATACACCCCATCTTCCATGCCTCCCTACTGACCCCATACAAGGAAAACTCCATGCATGGCCCCAATTTCCCTGGTCCACCACCGGACCTTGTAGACAGCAAAGAGGAATATGAAATCGAGAGGATTCTCAAACACCAAGGCTCCGCTCACTCCCACTCATATTTGATATGTTGAAAAGGGTACACTGCGGAAGAAGACTCCTGGGTCCCTGAGTGCAACCTTAAACATTCGAAGACCGCCCTCCTTGACTATAAGAAATGACACCCGAAGTGTTTCCCCTCCAGTTCCTCCTCTCGCACCTAAATCCGCCAACAAACCACTATGCCCTGCTCCAATGTCCCCTCCAATGACTACTACCCCACCACCATCCCAATCTCCGTCACCCCTTCCTCCATTTCCTTGGTCTCTTCACCACCAGTTGCCTTGCCTACTCCTTCTTCTACTCTTTATAATCCTATATCCTTTGTTAAGGACATATCCTTGCCTTCGTCCCGCATCGCTTCTCCTGGCTGGGGCTCTTCTTCTCCTCCCCCTCACTACCCTGCTCCTGCTCCTTTTGCAGGCCCTGCTACTCCCACAACAATCGTCTCAGTAGACCTTCCTGTCTTTGCCCATTGCCTCTGTGATGACCTCCCTGATGGGGAGGCCCTATAGCAGCTATGTACCCTCCTTCATGACTCCTATCTTATGGTCTCTGTCTCCTCCCACCTTGACCTTTGCTCCCCCCTTTGGGCCCTCTACAAGGCATATCTTCAGTACTCCCACCTTCACCTTCTTACCACACGCCCCAACTTGTCCACCAGTGCTCACATCGCCATCCTTGAGTTACAGATTGATCAGATCACTGAGGAGCTTGAAGGAAACCTCATCATGGCCATGTACCAGCTGGACATGCTGGAATTCCTGAAGGAGATTAAACAATATGATACCGAACTTGCTACCTTTTCTACCCTCTCTCCTGACATTCCCTCCACCTCCTCCTCCCTGCTAAACAACGATGAAATCCGTTTCATGGAACGAGTAGAAGCCCATTAGACCAGGTATGAAGGATGTGCAGCTCTTCCCTCCTTCCATCCTCAGTACGCTGAGACCTGCTATGAATGCCACCGCCTGGGTCATATTAGGTCTGATTGCCAGTACTATCAATACCTGCACTGCCTTTATTGGGCCCCTGGCCACTTTGGCTCCCACTGCCCACTTTACCGATGTGTCCACTCCTCTCAATTGTCTTCGACAACGTCTTCATCCTCGTGTCATACCCACTCATCCTCGTCTTTTGCTGCTGCCCCACCTCATCTAGTACCACCACCTCGTCCCATCTCTTCTTGCCCTCATTGTCAGCCCACCCCTGCATCCCTTCACTGTTTCCTACCCCCACCCTCCCACCCCCTACCCCTGACTACAACAACAATGATGATGTTTATGACGACATTGCCTGGGACAACATCACCAGATCCTCCTACAGCGGGTCAGCTGACCTCTACTAGGATCTCTTCACCAGTGGCTCGAGGGATAACCTGGGGGTAATGTTACGATTCATTCTTATGCCTACTCTTTTCCTCCTCTACATTACACTTCCGTTGTCTATGCTTTTCTCTTTCTTGACTTGTCACCAATCTCAGTCAGTACCTTTTCATTTCAAATCTAAACTTACACAGCCTAGCCCAGGTTCTCTTCCGAACCCTTCCCCTCTGTCCTGGGCAGTGTGCTTTTCATCTCCACTCTTTATCTCTGGCTATTGCTTCCGTTCCACTCCAGTATGTTACATTTGGGCGTAACAAGTGACACGACTCGTGTCCGCTAAGTCCCGAATGGACGGTTTAGCTGCCTGGAGCTAGGTCTCCGAGGTGATACGAGGAGAGGGCGTTACTTCCTAGTGAAGGGATTGGAGGGAGCAAGTCGAATGGAGTGAGGCGAGTTCAGGGAGATGCGATCTCGGAACTTGTAGACATGAAGTGATGTGTAGATCAAAGTTACCGTACACAGGGAAACTATGTGCTACTTATAGTAAGAGTTCAGGGCCCGCTCGGTGGTAATAAGTGTGGGGGAACTATGAGGTAGCATACGAGAGAATGCTGCCGAGGAGATATAGAGTCC